>RJWJ010002912.1:0-93151 GCA_004363605.1 Indri indri
TACAACATGGATAAACCTCGAGAGCATTGTGTTAAATAAAAGAAACCAATCATAAAAGACCACATATTATATGATTCCATTCATATGAAGTGTCCAGAACAGGGAAATCTCTAGAGTTGGAGAGGGGATTAGTGGTTGTTATGTTGGGGGGTGGGGGTGGAAGGACAGACATTGATAGGTAAATGGTACAGGATTCCTTGAGGTGATGAAAATGGTCTAAAATTGACTATGGTGATGATTGCCTGTATCAGTGAATATATTAATACTAAAAACCATTGAATTGAATTGTACATATATTTTAAATGGGTGAACTGTATGGTTATGGATTACACACCAATAAACTGTTAAAAATAAATGAATTTTCTATATTGTTTAAGCTGGTTTTGAATTGGATTTTAGCGACCTGCAATTCAACAATTTCTAATACAAGTGCCACGAATAAAAATGATGGGAGCTTTGAGAGTACATATTGCAGTGACCAGATCTAATCTGGACATGGGGACATTGAGAGGAGAAATCAGGAACAGTGGCCCTGGTGGGTGAAATGTGTGGTTCTAGTCCTCTGAGCCAGGCCCATGGGTTTCCAGGCATCACCTCCCTTCTCCGTCTGCAGAGGGCACCCCTGGCCCTCGCCTCCTGGCCACTCTCAGAAACTTCAGCTGAAACTGTCACATCACCCATTTCCAGCCTCGATGAATGAACAAATGCACATTCCTCATCAGTGCATCCCTTTCTTCCCAAAGCCCCATTCTTCCTCTTCCTCCAGTACTATGTGCCTGAATTCCCAGAAACTTAGCTCAGTGTTTTTCTGATAATATGTCCAGGATCCCAAGTCCTACCTAGGTCGGGACCTTGACTTTCTCTCACAATTGCCCATTGTAAAGACTGAAAGAAATAACACATGTGAAACAACTAGCTTAATGTCTGCCCTAGTGGCGTGTGCCTGGCAAATGTTAGTTTCCTTCCTTCTCCTCCAACAGACCTGCCATTGGCTGGGTAACTACTCGGACTTCCACGCTTCTCCCATATTCTGGTTTGGCTCTTCTAGTCCACCTTTTGGTCTTTTTTTTATTATTATTATTATTTTGGACTTTTGGGGGACAGGCTACTTGTTGAATCACCCCCCAGCTATAAATTTGCTCACTGGATTTCCAATGCTTTGACCCCAGCAGGTAAGTCAGTTCCCCTTGGGTCCCCCATCACTAGTCCATCCAAAAATAACTAAAACTGCTGGTGTCTAGTAAAATAACCAAATACATCTGCCAGACTGTACGCATGGGTAAGTCCTACATGGGGCAAGGGATGTCTATCCTGCTCACCTTGCACCCACATAAAAGAGCACAAAGATCTGCACATGGCAGACCCTTGGTAGATATTTGTCAAACAGATGAATGAACCTCACTGTGCTGAACTTATCATCTAAATGTTTGTCCCGTCTTCTACTCTAGAACCCGACATTGGGCAGTGCCTCTGCCTGATCATCTTTGGAAGCCCAGAATCTAGCTCATGGCCTGCCTTAGAGTTAGGCCCTCAGCAGATACTGGTTGGATTATTGGCTTCTTCCCTGAAGTCAATTACCGCTAGCAAGCGAGACCTTAGTTCCCTCTGAACACTCACGACTTACAGGATGAAACTTTTCTGACACACCCAATTCTGCCTTGTGCTGTAATGATTTGCAAGATGGATTTTACTCCCATGAAATTATGAGTTCTTCTGGGAAGGTGGGGGTCCCACCTGCTTCCTCTTCTGGGGCTCCTGCACGCACACACATGCACAAGCATAAAAGAAGCTCAAGAAATTTGTTGAAAAGCAGATAGACGATTAAATGAATGAATGGATACCAGGAGAGTGAAAATTACTTGGCAGAGGGAATTAAATCATGTATCTGTAAGGCTGCAACATGGTCTGACCCACGCTCGGTTTCCACTAAGTTGAAGTGACACTGTGATCAAGATATATTAGCAGATCTCTTGCTTGTTTTATCATCTCCTTCTCCTACAAGACTGTAAGTTCCCAGAGAACAGCGCTCTTATCTAATGTGCTCACCATTGAATCTTTGCCATTTAACACATGGTAAAGGACTCAATAAAAGTGTTGATGACTGGACATTCACCCACCCAGTAACTCCCCAAGGTCCCAGCTCTCACATCCTCTTCTGGTTTTCATCCTGCAACGAGCAGCGGAAGCCTTTTGCCTTCTGAGCTGGTAAGGATATAACCACAGTGGCGATCAGCCCCCTTCAGTCTCCCCATCCTTACCCCCACCTTCATACCTTTCCAGCTGGCTTGAATCATTTAATCTGCAGTTAATTCAGAGGCATCCAAGCCAGGCTCTGATATATCGGATGATCAAGATAAACGACTGGAGTATTTTTATGAGTAAAATCGCTCCACATTTCAGTACATAAATCATCTGTTGTGAAATCACTCATTGTCTTTAGGCAAGGCTATAACGTGAGGGAAAATTCTATCTATTTATGAACCAAAAGTCAGGGGATTCGGAACAGTTTGAAGGAAAGAGACTACAATATAAAAATAAGATTTATCTCTTAATATTCTCCTTACATATATTCCTCCTCCCCTCTCTCTTACTTACTTTTCAGCGTGGAATAGGAATTCAATTTCATGTTTGTTTCACAGAATCACAGGGGGAAAAGCAGATCTTAGGAGACGGAATTTAGAAAATACTTTAGCTCCATACCAAAGCAACCCATCTGCTTCTGATCTCGGGTTGAAAGTCGCTTCCCCAGAGAAGCCTTCCTTGATGACTTAGGCTAAATCAGATCCTTCCCATTAGTTGGTCTCACGGCTCCCACTGGCAGTCCTTTTCTAGTGCTCACCACCGTTTTAATTATGTATTTATTTGTCTGCTTTCTTAATGCCTGTCTCCCTCAGTAGCCTGCAAATTCCTTTATGTAGGGATTATGACTATAAAAGGAATTTATTTTCCACCATATCTTCAACACCTAATTCAGTACCTGGCATAAAGTAGGCACTGAGCGAAAACATCTGTTTTAAATAAATACGTAATGATGATTTTCCCAGCTCCTTTTCAGAGTTAATCTAGAAAGCCCACCACAGGAAAGGAAGCACTATTTAATCCTCTCAAGTATTTTAAATTTGTTAACTAGGCATGAAATGTTACTCTTTTATAAAATAAATATGTTTATTCTGTGCAAATTATTACATGTGTTACCTCTTATGATACCTTCAACGATGCCAAAACATGGTAAAACAGGTATTAACCTCATCTTAGTGATAAGCAATTTGTAGCTTCGGAAGCTTCGATGACTTGTCCAAGATGAGTCAGCCACTAATGGTGTAGAAGGGATTAGAACTCGAATATTTTAACCCCCAAATTCAAATTCTTGGCACCATGCTCTGTACCTTCCTCCTGAAAATTCAGGGAAGCAGAGGGAATTTCTTTCCCGATGGAAACTTTTTTGCCTCCTTTCTGGCTCTCATCACTAGAAGAAATAAAGGAAGTGAAAACAACTAAAGACCAAAGAGAGGATTATGTTTTCCTTTTCTCTTTAAAACTTGCAGATCAGCAGACACGATTCTGAACATGGTCAATGTTTTTCAGACTGTGCTAGCATCTGCCTGCAAAAGGGTTTTTCAGGCAGCCTTGCAGGATGCTGGCTCCTGCTCTGTATGAGATTCTTCTTTTGGTGCATTGATCCAAAAGGATCCAATACATCCTGACAAAGGCATGTGGACACAGCTGCACACTCACACCTGTGCAAACTTGCACACACACATTTGAACAAGATATGCCCACCAAGGATCACAAATGTACTCATGCATGTTGTTTCGCAAGCAATACATACTCCTCCTTCAAGGCCACGGCAAGCACAGGATCAGATGAAAGCATGAATTCACACATGCCTATACACAAATTTGTCCTTGTAAGCATTTAATAATAACCCACACTAATACACAATTTTGCAACTTACAAAGTCCTTTTATGTTTATTTCCCCACTTTATGCCCATAATAAACTGCGTATTATTTGATTTTAAAAAATGTGAATCTAATGGTTTAATAGGTTAATCTTAGCTTCATTAGATGGATTTCAGAGAGTCTGTGGTCCACGCTGACATTGGATACGAAATAAAGTCTATATACACTTTTTCCTGGATGTTACAGCCCATGGTTTTCATGCCTATGTCCCTACCTCCAACAAAGGGTTTTGGACCACCAACCCATGGGGATGATCTCATTGATCTGAAACTAAATATATCTAAGTTCATAAAGTGACTCTTGCTCCATTTCCTCACTTAATTCACACATTTACAACCTTGTGAAGTTAACCTTACAATTATAACTTATCGATGGGAGAGAACACTGGGCACAGACACCTCTAAGCTAATGTCCGCTAACACCCACTTATTTTTTTTCTCCTGCCTGCCACTCTCCTGAGATGGAAAAAGAAGAGAAACCAACACCTGAGCTCATTGCCCTTGATAGGGAATTACGCATATTTTCTCCACCTACCAGGGCCAAGAGGTCACATTCAGGTTGTTCATATGAAATCAGCTCAGGCAACTGGAAAGTGACTGTTTTAATAAAAATGTTAGTTTCTTACTGCATATCAAGTTGATGTAATATTTTGAACAACCAGAGGATAAGGATTCCCTGAGAGATTAATGGGTCCATTTCTCACAGCTCTATAAACATATGTCCGAAGAGGCAAACCATTCTCTCTTCTCCTTGCTTGGGAGGCTCTTGTCCAGACAGCTGCATGGCTCAGTTACTCACTTCCTTCTACTATCTTATTATAATTCACACTTCCACTGACCACACAATAAAATATCAGCCACCACCGTTGCCACCCACCCTCACTACACACCCTTCTGTACATATCGCCCTCTAATGTATTGTATATTTAATTGCTTATGTATTTAGTGTTTGCCTTCCTGTGTTAGAATGCAACCGCCATGAGCTAAGAACATTGTCCATTTAACTTGCTGTAACAAAAGCTACTCATGACACTCAGTAAATATTTGTTTCATGCGTGGAGCCTTTCCACAAAAACTATACAAATATCAGTAGCCTCTTCAGAAAAGATAGGTAACTTGACTAAAGTCACCCAGCTATTGCAGAGTTTCTAGCTTAAGTCATCCCCCACGTACCGTACTTGTGCTGCGTTATCACTGCCTCCCAAAAGGGAGTTTCATAAAATTTATCTTCAGTTCTCCTTCCAGAGGCATGAATAAGAACTTTCCCAGTAGTAGGAACTTTCCCAGCAGTAGGAAAGGATAATCTCTTAATAGTCCAAGTTCCTTAAACAATAAGGCAATGCACTGGCCTATGTGACTGGGAAGGACAGAGATAGAATTAACATCAGAGTTGGTTTGATCCAGGATTCATCAAGGCCAAGATGGACCTGAATTATTTTGCATTTTTCTGCTCTGCATTCTACATTGTTGACTTTATCCTAAGGCTATGCATTGACGGGGCCCAGTCAGGAAAACAAAAACTAGATACTCTATGTTTTGAATTGAAATATTTATTGAGATCATTGTAGATTCACATGCGGTTGTAAAAAATAGTACAGAGAGATCCCTTGTACCTTTGCTGATTTCCCACCAGTGGTAACATTTTCTAAAACAGTAGTGCTACAGAACAACCAGGATATTGACATTGACACAACCCACTGATCTTATTCTGATCTCCCTGGTCTTACCTGTGTGTGTGTGTGTGTGTGTGTGTGTGTGTGTGTGTGTGTGTGTGTGTGTTTTAAGCTCTATCCACACAATTTTGATTTTATTACCTGTACAGGTTCATGTGTCTACACCTCCATCATTTTCAAGATCTCATTAAGACATTTGATGAGTCATCTGTATGAGTAATTTGGTTTCTCTGCATTCTTGCCAGTATTTTGTGTTGTCACTATGCTCTATTTTCCACATTCTGATAAGTATGTGGTGATATCTTATTTTGATTTTAATTTACATTTACCTGATGGCTAATGATATTAAACATCTTTTCATGTGTTTATTTGCCATTTGCATATCCTCTTCAATGAAATGTATTTTCCTGTCTTTTACCCATTTTCTAATTGGATTGTTTGCTTTTTCACTGAATTGAATTTTGAGAGTTTAAAATATATGTATAAACATATGTTACAATATATAAACATATAGATTAAAACATAATAATATACTATATATATTACATATATATATTTTCTAGATACAAGTTCTCTGTTAGATGTGTGGTTTGCAAATATTTGACCTCATTCATCTTTTCATACTCCTCATAGAGACTTTTACAGAGCAGAATTTTTTAATTTTGATGAGGTCCAATATATCATTTTTTTTGTTTATAAATTGTGCTTTTGGTGTCAAGTCTAAGAACTGTTCCCTAGCCCTAAATCCTGAACATTTTCTCCTATGTTTTTCCACAAGTTTTATGGTTTTATAGTTTACATTTTTCTATGATCCATTTTGAGGCAATTTTTGTAAGGTGTGAGCTTTATTTATTTATTGCCTATTATATCCGATTGTTCCAGCATGAATTATGGAGAAGTTATTCTTCCTCCATTAAGTTAATTTTGCATCTTGGTGAAAAAGTAGTTGGCCATGCTTTTGTACAGCTATTTCTCAGTTCTCTATTCTGTCCCATTGATCTATGTGTCTATCCCTCTGCCAATATCCCGCTGTCTTGATTGCTGTGGCTGTATAGTAAGCCTTGATATTGGGTAGAGTAATACCTCTCACTTTATTCTTCTTTGTCAAGATTGTTTGGGCTATTCTAGGGCCTGTGCCTTTTTATACATATTTTAGAATAAGATTTTGTCTACAAAACACCTTCCTGGGATTTTTTTTTTTTTTTTTTTTTTTTTTTTTTTTTTTTTTTTTTTTTTTTTTTTTTTTTTTTTTTTTTTTTTTTTTTTTTTTTTTTGAGACAGAGTCTCACTGTCTTGCCTGGGGTGAGTGCCGTGGCATCAGCCTAGCTCACAGCAACCTCAAACTCCTGGGCTCAAGCAATCCTACTGTCTCAGCCTCCCAAGTAGCTGGGACTACAGGCATGTGCCACCATGCCCGGCTAATTTTTTCTATATATATTTTTAGCTGTCCAATTAATTTTCTTTCTATTTTTTTTGGTAGAGACAGGGGTCTCGCTCTTGCTCAGGCTGGTCTCGAACTCCTGAGCTCAGAACGATCCGCCCGCCTCGGCCTCCCAGAGTGCTAGGATTACAGGCGTGAGCCACGGCGCCCGGCCCTTCCTGGGATTTTGATAGGAATTGCATTAACCCTACAGATCAATTTGGGGGGAATTGATATCTTTATTATGTTGACTCTTCTAGTTCATGACACAGTATTACTCACTTATTTAGGTCTTCTTGGATTTATTTTGTTAGTGTTTTATATTTTTCAGCATATAGATCCTGTACATGTTTTTCTAAAAATATATCTAGTATTTCATTTTCTTTGGTGTGATTCTAAATGATGTTTTATTTTCATTTTAATTTTTGTGTGTTCATTATTAGTATATTACAATGCAGCTGATTTTTGTGTGTTAAACGCGTATCTTGTAACTTTGCTAAACTTACTTATTAGTGTTTTATGTTTTGGGTTTGTTTCCTGTTTTTGTTTTTGTAGATTCCTTGGGGTTTCCTAAGTAGGCAATCATATCTTCTGCAAATAGGGGCCATTTTATTTACTTACTTACTTATTTATTTATTTATTTATATTTGTATGTTTTTTATTATTATGTTTAATTGACAAATCATAATTGTATACATTTACGGGGTACAATGTGGTGTTTTGACATGTATACAATGTGAAATGATTATTAAATCAATCTAATTAACATATCTGTCACCTTACTTATCGTTTTTTGTAGTGAGATATTTGAAATTTACTGTCTTAGTTATGTTGAAATATGCTTTTTTTTTCTTGTCTTAGTGCACTGGCCTTGTTCTTAATCTTGGGAGGAAATCATTTGGTCTGTCTCCATTAAGTATTATGTTAGCCGTAGGTTCTTTGTAAATGGTTTTTATCAAGTTAAGGATATTTTCTTCCTTTCCTAGTTTACTGAAAGTTTTTATTATGAATGAGTTTTGGATTTTTTCAAATGTTTTACTCCGTGTCCATTGATGTGATCATAGAATTTTTCTTCTTTACTTTGTTGACAGTAGATTACATTGGTGGATTTTCAAATGTTGAATCAGCCTTCCCTACCTGGATTAAATGTTACTTACCATGTTTTATACATTGATATATCTGACAAAAAACCCTATGGCAGTGCTCTTTTTCATATACCTAGGGGCTCAAATTTGGCTACCATCAGAATCACTTGGGGAAGGGGTTTTAAAAATAGATTCCCAGTACTCCCCCAAGACCTATTGGAGCTAAGTGTTCAAGGGTGAGGCCTTGTATTTTAAATACCTCCCTACGTAATTCTGATGATGAGCCAACTTTGGCACCTCTGTCCCGTGTTCCATTCCCATGCTGAACCCAAAAGAATTGACATTCATGCAGCTCACTCCTCTTAACAAAAAGCATGCCTGAACACCACCACCTTCTGCCTCTGGATGGATTTAAACATTTCAAAAGATGCTCAGAGAACAGATTAGCATTTGCACACAGCAGCCTTTCGTTTTCACTAGGAAGGGGCAGCTCTGTGTTGGGCCTCTGTTTCCCTCTGCATCTCAATGAAAATGGAATGACCGAAGAAGTGAGGAGTGGAAACAAAGCAGTACGAGGAACTAAGAAGACTCTCGCTAAAATTATTTGTAAGGACATAAATTGCCACCTTCTTTTCATTGACTATTCAAATATAAGCATTCAAATGGATAATCATTATTTGGCGTAGGACTGACTGGCCCTGGTAACAACTCCTTCCACAAAGCCATCAGCGTTCCTCTTAGTAATTTTGGTCTGCCCTGTGCTGTGGGTCCCTGAGCATATACAAATATTTTTATCCATATTTATTGTCTTTTATGGTTCTCAATTATTTCAAGTGTACGAGATGTTCTTTCTTCCAAGAAAGAGCATCAGCACATTAGGGAAAAGGGAGTAAGGATGTGGAGTCATTAGACCCAGAGTTAAGTGGACTCTGCCATAAGCCTCACCAGGTGACCTTATTGCCCCACTCAACCTCCCTGTGCTTCAGACTTATCCTCAAGGGAGTAAAATGAATTTCCTAAATGCTCCTAAGGGATCACTAAAAGGACAATGTGACGATGTATATAGATGTGCCATAGAGATATAAAATATTTTTAATGCTTACCAAGGAGGTTTGCAGGACTATGTTTTTATGAGTAAGTACGAAGTTCCCCATTGCCTAACAATAAAACCCAATCTCTTTGACCCAGCTTTTATGAAGTTTCGAGAGTTGTTACCCACCTGCCTGTCCAGTGTTACCTTTATTGTTCATTCACTCAACTAATAATATTTGAGTGCCTACTGCATCCCAGGGCCCATGCTGGGCACTGTAGAAACAGTGGTGAACGCTTAAGATGCCCTCTCTGACCTCATGGAGCACAGCACATAGCAAGAAAAACAGAGATCAAATAATTACTACACATGTGTGATGAGCATGACAATAATTAGTTACAGAGTGTGACTAGCATATCTAACAAGGGGTTAGGCCGCAGGCTGGAGGGTTGAGAGGACCTTCCCCCGAAAAAGTGACATTTAAATCAAGTTGCAATTAGCTAGATAAGAGGTGGAGGGAGAAGAGAAGGTTGTAGGCATAGGGATTAGCATGTGTGAGGTCCAAAAGTGGAGATTATGCTAGGACATGAAGGAACCGAAAGGCTAATGAGCTAGAGGAAAACAACAAGGATAAGAGGGGGCTGAGCAAGCTGGAGAGGTAGGCAGTGTCCCCTTGGCTCCAGGCAAAGCAGCAAAGTGAACAAATCACAGTTCTCTAAGCCCTGGACATACTCTCTTGCCTTCTTGCTTTTCCTCATACAGACACCTGGTCCTTGGTTGCCAACCATATCATCCCCACTTCCAGTGTGCACAGTCTTTACTTCAAAGTCCAAAACCAATGCCAACACCTCCATAAAACCTGCCTATTCTTCTCAGAAGGAACTGACCTCTTCCCCGTCCTGCCTTCTCGTTGCTTCACTGCCATGAGCACCCTTCTTTGTATGTTATACACGTCGGGCTCACTGAGGGTGGGGCTGTGACATCCTCATCTTCATCTTCCTACTCCCTGGCCTTCCACATGTTTCTTTCTCTGATAAGAACACCTTTGATTCCCACCTTTGCTGTCTTGTGTTATATCACACACCTAATAGGAGCTAGCAAATGTCTGTGATATTGATTAAATAATGGGAAAGAGAAAAATACCACTTGAGCAACAGCAGCTGCCCCAAGAAGAACATGACCTCAACTCAAAGGTGAGGCGAGCTCAAGTGATCTAGTATTGAATGCTGTCACCCAACAGCTGGGCCACGAGTTCTTTCAGAAAGGAGGATCTGAGCACCAACAATGGCCTTTAACCACTGCCGGACGTTCATCAGCCAATGTTATCTATATGTTTGTGGACCTTAGACATCCAGCAGTGCATACCTGTCTCACTGCACCAGCATCCCAGGGAATCTGATTGTTCTCACAGGCAATTCCAAGCCCAGGCCCCTGGCGAGAGCCTGGGCTGTCACACGGCTTCATCCCATTATCAGCCGCCAGCCCAGCGCTTCCCGACAATGGCAGCTGTTGGCACCCTGTGGACAGCCAAGTCCGAGGAACGTCTGCTTTGCTCTGACTCTTGTCAGGGGACAACTCCACCCTGACCCCACCAGTCCAGGGGGTCAGGCTGGTGTCATGGGCTCTCTGTACCTCCTGTCACCACTGAAGATTGCTTCAAATGCTGTGAGAGAGACGAATGGAACCAGCCACCAGGACCAGCTTCCCGGTGTCAGACACAGCCCATGTGCTGAAAAGGTGCCCATCCTCTTTTCTAATGTAAGCATTTAATTTTTAATGCAAAATTTAAAGATACAAATTTAAATGCTTGATGGTGTTCAGAGTCGGAATGTGGGTGAAAGTTGGCATTTTGTGATTCAGAAGATACAGAGTAGACTTAGAGCTCTGATATTCACTCCATCTTTGTGGCCCTGGGAAAGTCACTCTCCACTCTCTGGCCTTCAATTCTCTTTATAAAAAGAGGAAGAAGGAACCAATGATTTCTAAGTTTTCTCCTGGCTCTCACATTCCAGGATTTTCCATAGAAGAGGTAACAAATAGCGTCTACTCTGCATTGGAGATTGTACTGGGCCCTTACACATGTTATCTATTTCATCCTCATGTCTCTGTACAGTGAATTTCAATATTCCCAGGAGTCCCTACGTTCCTGACAAAGAAACTGCAAGATGGGGTGGTGGGGTGTGATCTTTCTGAAGTTGTGTAGATATGGAAGTCATCAGTGGATTTAAACTCAGGTGGCCTGATTCTTGCAGCACCTTGCCTGACCTCAAAATTACCTCCACATTCATAAGAAAAAGCCCAGCCCGTCCTCTAGAGCCCACTGAGTGTACAGCGACTGTCACTAGCAGAAGGAAGGGAAGGGCGTCAGGCTGCAGAATGAGGGATGGCAATGGGAGTGCAAGGAGAACTGTCCGAAGGTATCCAGGCACCCAAGCAGAAACAAGGACAGCTTCGTGGTTAAAGACATAAATGCCTGTAAACCGAGAGCATTTGATTCTGACCCAGGCTGGACGGGGATGAAAAGACCTGGAAGCCTTTTCATGTGTGAGGAGAAGAATAAAAGTGAGGAAATGAAGATCAGCAGAGTGAGAAGCCAAGCCTTGCATGATGGTCTTTATTTTCCTAAAGATTTTCTTGATAAACTAAAAAAAACCCGAATCCCTTAATTTTAGAGGACACCTTTTATTAAGGATGGTGTTTCATAACTACATCTCATACAATTTGCAAGAAAAATATTTCTATTATATAGAAACATTATTAACCACACTACATCTATGAGAATAGCGAGTCCCAGTAAGGAAACAGGAAATTAGACACACTGTCTCCAGGTGGCCAGATTTGTGGTCTCCGCACCTCACTGACATGGCAGGGACTGCTGGGTGCCTACCCGACAGCCCTGTCCTTTTTTCCCCTTAGTGGCAGACCCGAATTTTATTTGACACAGCAAATTATCAAACAAAGAGATTGTATTTCCAAGCCTCCCTTTCAACTAGTGTGGATCATGCGACCAAATTCTGGACAGACAGTGAGTAGACTTTCGTGGGGGAATCCAAGAAGACCTTTCAAAGAGGACTGAGTCAACGGAGGTGGATCCTTTGCACCCTTCCCCCTTTCTTCCTTCCTGCTACCTGCCCATGAAAAGCTGAAGCCCCACCCACCATCTGGGGCTAACAGCGACCTTGAGCACAAAAACTGTGCATTGGGATAAGGAAGTTGACTTGTAACGGAAGGCTGGGACTCTGAGCATCTCAAGCCTGCCATACCCACCCAGACTCGCCACCTTCTGGCATTCTTGTACGTGAGGAAAAAATAAGTGATTTTTCTAAAGTCACTGTGATTTGGGGGCTTCTTCTATAGGCAGCTAGATCTAATCCTAATGGTTACAACCACATGGCTTCATTTGGGAAGTGATGCAAACAGATCACACTGCTGTTACACGACCTGGGTTCACATGGTCACAAGAGAAGGGAATAATGGATGAGACAGAATTCATCAGATTTAGGATGCCATCAGCTTCATGACACACTGTAATTTTATGCACCAGCAACAAAGAAAAAATGCTGCCAATTAAACTATGACATGCCATTGATTGTAAGATGCAAATCAATTTCATAAATGTTAAAATGTGAGGGAGGGAAAAAAGCCAACCTGTGAAACAGAGTGTATTGGGGATTCAGGGAAGCACAGAGTTTAGATTTAAAGTTTATCACATCAACCCATCCTCCAGTCCACATTTTAAAGAAAAGACATCAACCATGAGGCCCAGTGAGGGGCAGTGATCTTGACTGTGAATTGAGAGCTCTTTAATGGGTCCCAATAGAGACAAAATTTCTCCTTGTGTTACCTTGACCACCAGTGACATGTTTATTTAATCATCCACCTGTTCCTGTTTTTCCCTCTAAAATATGCAGTACTGAATAGACAGAGACAAAGGCTCTCACCCCCCACACACAAATGGACCCAGCAGTCACAGGAGGTGATGGAGACAGATTCAGAGCAAATCCACTCACATGGGGCTTAGTCGGCAGCTCTAAAGGAGATGGGGAAACCCAGGTAGCCTCCAAGAGGTATAGGTAGGAGCCTTCTGAACCACAGGAAGTTGAGGTGGCCACAGCAGTGGCCAATGGCTGGAACCCAAAGGGGGCTCCCCTCCTTTCTCCTACACAGGGAGGAGATGATGGTGAATGGTGCCCACCCCAAAGGACGCCAAGATCCTAGACTCCCAGTTTATCAGAGATGGAGGGGCTTGAGAGATCGTGTACCATCCAGCCTATACCAAAGATAGAAGTGGTTCTCATCTCTCGTAATCTGATTTGGGTTTTGGAAAGGCCATGCTGGCGATGGCACAGTTGATTCTGGAGACAAAGAGAGCAATAATGACTCTGCTTCCAGGGAAAAGGAGAGCAGGGTCCTGGACCAATGTAGGAAGGGAATGAGAAGATGATCCCAGCAAACATCAACAAAGCTTCAAAAGCCTTAAGTTTCGGAAGTCATTTTCCTATTCTTGGTACTATTTCCTCCTCTGCTCCCAAAAGTACCCTCTGCCCCCACTCTCAACATCTCTCATTGCAATTGATCTTTCTTTTAGACCATGCATAAATAAGGTATGAATGACTAATAGCAGCGTAGGTTCCCAATGGCACCTGTGCTTATAAAGAGATTGCAAGACATAAGCTAAATCATAGCAGAATTTCAAACATCAACCTGTGGATGGAAGAGGTCCTTGAGTCACGGGTGTAGACATCCTCTGCTATCTTTCCTGCTCTAAGGATACGTGTGTGAAAAATAGGCACGACTTTCCCATTTTTCTCTTGCGAAAATTTCAAAATGTCAAGGTGCATGTGTCTATGTATACATGTGTATGTGTGTGCATGGAGGAAGATCTGAATTAGTGAAACTTTTGCACAATAAAGCAATGTAGAGCAAGGTGGGGGATTACTTTTCAAAATATACAATAGCCTGGATTTGACTCACTTAGCATGACAGAGCAGAAATGTCTAGGGGGCCTGCCTCAATGAATACATAAAAATGGTTTATAATTACCAGAAGCCTTGAAAATGGGTTTTCCTCTGGTGCTTAGAGCAAGTAAGATTGGTTCATGAAAATGTTTTAAAACCTGGGAAGCACTCTAGACATGTTTTCTTTAACATGACATGATTGTTTGAAATAGATTTGTTCTTACAGTGCGCTGATTATATCACAATTGAGTCATCACCACAACCAGAGCTAAGAATTATCCTTATTTTACAGACAAAAAAACAAAGTCTCAAAAAAGTAGCCCAAGGTATTGTCTTCCCAGAATTGCACAGTTATCTCTCAAGATGGGGGCCAGAGTGCTGGGTTCCAAAACTCAAAATTTCTTCCTTGTGATAGATCCTAAGGAAAGGGAAACAACTGGTGTGTATTGAGCACTTTCCATGGTCCACTGAAACTTTTAAGCATCGTCTTATGTAATCCCCAGGACAAACCTAGGAAGTATGTACTATTATCCCCACTATGCTGGTGAGAAAGCTGAAGTTCAGAGAGGTTAGGAACCTGCCCAAGGTCACACAGCAAGGATCTGGCAAGACTAGATCTCACACCTAGATTTGGTAAATACCAAAGGTATGGCTAGCTTTTCCCAGTCCAGAGTCTTTCTACCCCACCGTTATGAATGTACATTTGGTTTATTTGGAACAATAGTGCCTCCCAGCTCCTCTGGGGAGAAGAGGACCTGAGGGTACCTTCAATCTAGATGGATATTGCCTCGTCAGGAATCCATTTATGGAGTAAGCAAAAGGACTCCCTCTCTCTGTAAACCTGCCTTCCGCCAAATGAATATATAATGAGGCCTTCGGAACATCGAGACATTATTTTCCCTGCAAATCCTGGATCATTTAGAAGGATATCAGACCTTGCTTTGCTTGGCAGGAAGACTGTGTAAGTGATTCATTCCAAGGCGTAAAAAGGCAGTACAGAAACAGTCACCGGAAAAAAAGGTATAAGAGCAGAGAGGAGAAGGCAAGGTCGGGGTGGGAGGGCAATGAGGAGGAGGAGGGAGGAGGGAGGAAGGAGACGGGAGGAAGAAGGAGGATGCTTCTGAGGGCAATGGGCAGAAAATGCTTTTGAAATGCAGACACCAGGGCAGATCTCAATATAACAGCGGAACCTAAGCTTCTAGAAAAGGAACTGAAGTTAGCACTGCTGTCTGGTGAGAAAGGCAGCTGAAAGAGGAGATACAGGGGTGGGCCAGAAGGAGGGAGCAGCCTGAAAGCTGATCAAAACCACTTTCAAGTTAAGATTAAACTCCAGAGATTGCAGGAGGCCAATTTAATGGGAAACGTTCCCTGTCCCCTCCTTGGCTTCTCATGGGAAAGGGACTGGGTTGTGATGTTGCTCATCAGAGAAACCCCTGGGTACCAAATCTTATCCAAATGGGCGGCTGGAAAAGGCTAAAAAGATAGAACAAAAAAAAAATAGTTTACAAAGTGTCCAAAGGGAGAGAAGGGTTGGAAAGAGAGATTTTAATTATCCTGCATCCTTCCTGTGGAGGGGCAGGAAACCCGGGGATGGTTAAAGGCCATTAGCTCTAAAGGATGAAGCTCGTGGAGGGAAGGCCCACTGGCCTGGGAAACAGGGTGTCTTGGTTCCAGGTTCAGTCCAGCTGCCTCACTTTTTCAGGCCTCAGTTTCCCCGTATGGAAAAACAAAAAGGTTGGGGTGCTGCTGAGATCGTGCCATGCTGAGCCAGTATGCAGGGTGGTTAAATCTGTGGGGTCTGTTCAAATTCCTCCTCACCTACGCATAAGCTGTGTGACCTTGACAAGTGCCTTAACCTCTCTGAGCCTGAGTTCTCTCTCTGTGAAATGGCAGCGATGATCATTTCTACCTGTCAGGACTATGGTGAGGATTAAATGAGTCAGTCCACGTGAAGTGCGTAAACCAGTGTGTGCTACAACATGCATTGTAAGCTACTACTATCATTGCTACTGGATGTTCAGAATTGTCCTGCAAAAGATGGTGGGATGGGGGTAGTGGGGTGATCCTAAAAGTATGGACTTGAGACCTGGTTCTGCAAGTCACTCAGCTTATCCTGAAGGCTCAGCTTTCTCATCCAAAATAAAGGGTTTGTGGCGATACAGTGAGGTGCACCACTGCCCCACACTTGTGAACACGAGGCCACGTCTCATCAGTGGAAACGAGAAGTGGCTTTCGGTGGGTATAAAGTTCTAGTTAAGCAGGATGAGTGAATCCTAGAGATCTGCTGTATAAAATAGTGCCCATAGTTCATAACAGTGAATTGTGCACTTAAAAATTTTTAAGAGGGTAGATTTCATGTTAAGTGCTCTTACCGCAAAACAAAAACAAACAAAAGCGCACAAGGAAACTTCCGGAGGTGTTCGATATGCCTGTTACCTTGATTGTGGTGATGGTTTCACGGGCGTATACATATGTTCGTACTCACCAAAGTATATACATTAAATACGTGCAGTTTTTATATATCAATTATAGCTCAACAAAGATATTTTTAAAAGGAAATTTTATTATACAAAGATAATTGTATATTATGAATAAATTGTATTTTGGAGAGGAAAGGATAATGATAAAAAATTGTTGAGAAGTCCCATACCTTTTCAATAAGCATAAATTGAATTTTTTTGCACTTAATGCTATATTACTATGTTTTTAAAAGTAAATAAGTGAACGCACAAATAAATAGATAAATAATATTCTTGTTACCTCTGAAGGACTTACCAGGCTCTCACATTCCAGGATGGCATTCTGCACCTTTCAGAGTTGTGTGTACACACCGTCCGAGCTCTCAATCTCCTGCATGTGGTTGAGTATTGACCCACGGTGCTCTGGGAGCAAGAAAGACTCTGTGTCTCCAGCCGGACAGCTGTGAAATTGGAAGCAGAACCAAGTGTGGCTAACTAGACATCCTGCAGGGCCTCTGCACATCAGCCTTTACCCTGCCCAGGAAGCCCTCAGGCCATGAACGGCCCCAAACAGCAGGGCGTTTTCTGCCTGTCTTCTTCCAGTGAGCCGGACACAAGATGCTTGACCATAGAGAGAGGCCCGTTCAAAGCCATGGCAGCCCTGAGGAGGGTTGATCTGCCATCAACCTTTTCTCCCGATGTAC
Organism: Indri indri; assembly: GCA_004363605.1. Classification (NCBI taxonomy): domain Eukaryota; kingdom Metazoa; phylum Chordata; class Mammalia; order Primates; family Indriidae; genus Indri; species Indri indri. Next base: position 17,290 of record RJWJ010002912.1, read on the forward strand.
AGGATTTTGTAGACTTTTCTGTGTTAAGAACAAAGCCCATTGCTTCCATTCAGTTCCAGCACTTACTGTCAGCAGTGATGGGATGTAGAGGAGATTGGGGAATGTGGATTGTCACATTCGGACTCACTGCTGACACTCACTGTGCCCTCTCTGCAGTCCCTTCCCCTCTCTGGTGCTATGGTCTGAATGTTTGTGCCCCTCCCCCAAAATTCTTATGTTAAAATCCTAACCCCCAGGAGATGGTATTAGGAGGTAGGGCTTTGGGGCAGCTGATTAGGTTATGAAGGCAGAATCTTCATGAACAAGATTACTGCCCTTATAAAACATGCCCGGGGGGCTCAGTGACCCCTGATACCGTGTGAGGACACAGCTAGAAGCAGCCATCTATGAACCAAAAAGCGGGCCCTCACCAGACACTGAATCTGCCAATGCCTTGATCTTGGACATTCCATTCTCCAGAACTATGAGAAATAAATTTCTGTTTTTTATAGCTACCCGGTATATAGTCTTTTGTTATAGCCACCTAAATGGACTAAGACACTGGGCCTTGATTTCCCCACGGAGTAATTGGAGCAAATGATCCTTAGTATCATTCCCGTACCTGCAGCGGATGGTGGTCTATGTCTCTATTCCCAGCCCCAAATAAGCATGGTGTAGCGGTGGTGGCAGATGCCCAGGAGGCCCTATAACGCCACCTCCTGGTGTCCACTCCCTTGTGCATCTCCTCCTCTTACTGTGGGCAAGGCCCATGACTTGCTTTTAACCAATATGGCAAAGATGACGGATGTTATTTCTGCAATTTGTTACTCAAGATTGTCATATCAGTCTTCTTAGAAGATTCTCTTCCTTCCTGCCTTTGACAAAGCAAGCGGCCGTGTTGGGAGGCCCATGTGGCAAGGAACCAGCCACCAGCTGGCAAGAAACTGTGTCCTCAGTACTACAGCTGCAAGGAGCTAAATCCTGCCAAAACCAAGCAAGCTCACGAGCACCCACAGCTACCAAGTCGAGACTCGTGATGAGAGGACAGCCCCAGCCCTTCCCCACGGGGAGGGACCCAGCTAAGCCATGCCTGGAGTCCTGGTCCAGAGAAAGAGTGAAATAATAAATGCGTGTGGCTGTAGGACACCCAGTTTGTTCTCGTATTGTTACACAGCAATAGATAACTAATACAATAGGATAAAACGTCTGACTAACACTGTCAATACTTTGGAGACACACGATGAATAATTGTGAATGGACTCCATTAATAATAATTGCAGCAGTCAAAATATAACAAATGTTATCCAGTGCCCCCTTTTAAAGGAGGTTTCCTGATCCACAGCTCCTGCCACCTAGGTGGCCCCTTCTTAGACGAGGTAATCTGGTCCCCTACCGCCACCCCAGCAATGATCACCTCAACGCCTTCCAATGGAAATATAATGCGAACCACACGTGTGATTTTAGATTTTCTAGTAGACACATTGAAGGAGTCAAAAGAGATAAGGAAAAATCATTATAATCATATTTGATTTAATCTCTATGTAGAAATGTTATTTCTACCTATGGCGCCAGCCACATTTCAAGTGCTTAATAGTCGCCTGAGGCTGGTGCCTATGTGGACAGTGCAGGGTCACCTGGACACCTGCCTCAAAGGCGACTGGCCCATAGATGGGCTGTCCATCAAGGAATCAATCCTATGATCTTGCCTAACAAGGTGAGCTGGACTCACATTTTTACTGGAGGCAATTTGAGCTAAGAAAGATAAAAGGGCTGCCAGCTGGGGTTAGGAGCTGCAGCTGAAAGGCGAGGGTGGGGGTGTCAGAGGCTGTGCGGGGTCAGGAGCAAGTTCGGTTTAGAGGAAAATAACCCAGAACCTCTAGAAACAAGAGAGAAGCAAATGGCAGCAGAATGCAGCTCTAAATGCAGTGCCCTTGAGGCCTGTGAGTGGCGGCTCATCAGCGTGAAGAAATGGCCCTTCCTTCCTTCATTCGGTAAATATTCACCCGGAGCCTCCCATTGCCAGCACGGTGCCAGGCACTGGGGCACAGGAAAGGGCAAAACAGAAAAGAGAGTCCTCACATGGTGGAATTGACAGTCTGGCGGGAGATGACAGATGTTGAACAAACACTTCCCCAGGTAAATACGCAGCTGTGAAGAGGGCGCTTTGGGACAGAATCACGGGCTACTTAACTCACAGGCTCTTGGATAAAATGACAGTGCAGCCAGGTCCTGAAGAATGGGCAGGGGTGTTCCTAGTGACAAGCAGAGACAAGCGTGTCCAGGCCAAGGGACACATGCAGGGAACACGAAGGCAGAAAGAGCGGGGCACTCAGGGGATACAGGGTGGCCGTGGGCAGGACACAGTCTGACGAGGGACAGGGGTCTACGGGAGACTGGAGAGGCAGGCAGGGGAGGGACGTGTGGTGCAGGGCCTGGAGGGATGTACTCGGGGACCTCTGAACTCCTGCAGGACTTCCAAGCACCACCGTGTGTCCCCACCTCCCTCCATTCCAGGCTTCCTGAGACCTGGCCCCACGCTTAGGTCCTGGGTTTTTGGTGATTCCCCTGAGACCCTGCTCTCCCATCTCAGCTCCACATACGTCTTTCAAATAAACTCCGTTTCCTTGACATAGCTTGAGTGGGTTTCTGTTCCTTCCACTCGCCTCCCCCAGCCCGGCTGCACTCACAACAGCCCTGGGAAGGAGGCTTGATCCCCCTCCGTCTGTAGACGAGATGCCCAAGGTCACAGGTTCAGCAGTGACCTTCACCCTGCCCTTGAGGAGCTGGACATCTGATTGGAGAAAGGCCCGGTTCAGTTCACAGGCATGAAATGAGTCCACACCCCAGGAGGAAAGGGAAAAGAAATTGATATTGACAAAGGCCCACCATGTTCCAGGTGCTTCACAAACACGATTATCTCAAGTGATTCCTCGCACCCACAGGTGAGTTTGGTATTGTTACCACCTTATCTTATAGAACAGGAAACTGGGATTCACAGAGAGCAGGTGACACACAGGTCTTCATTAGATGAACTGGATTTTAGACTCAAGTTCAGCTGACTCCAAAATTATTACCCTGTTAGGCTCTGAACTGCCCATTGCGATAATAAGACCATCTTTGCCTTCCTACGACCTGGTTACTATGGTCCGCTGAGAACACCTCTCCCAACAGGCTGGGAGCTCCTAAAGATTACATCCGCACCCCCTAGCACAGGCCATGGCATATGGAGCTATTCAATAAATATGTGTTGTTCAAGTGAATGATGCCGTGGCCAAAGATGTTAACGCCCAGCTTCTCCTCAAACTCAGCCCTCTGGGCCTTTGCAAATGCCCAATTTAACCCAAGTTCATCAACACCAGGGGATATGACACTCCTCAAACCTGAGACAAGTTACCTGGGATCCCTGAGGGTGGTGACACAGTCTTACCTTCTCCCAGTACTCAGGAAGGGAATAAAAAGAGTCATGGGCAAAGGACTCTGTTGACACTCTGTTGGCACATGAGGACATGGAGTGAAAGTCCCAGCCAACCGCTGCCAGATGCTCACATGAGGCAGAGAATTGGGAAGGGCTGGAAAGAGTAACAGTCCTCAGTGGAACAAGGGAAAGTGAACACAGAATGAAAGCAAAGATGAGCTGCCGTTGCTGCTTGTTGGTCTCAATCCTGTTCCCTTCACACTGAGTGCCTGGTACTTAGCAGAGGACCATTAATACATAGTGATTAAATAAATGAATTGTTGGATGGCTGAATGAATGAATGATGCCTGAACCAGGGATCAGGAGACCTGGATTCTAATCCCAGCTCTGCCACGCCAGTAATTTACCCTTTGGCCACAGGAGGCTTTCATCCCCTCTGGACTCTGCGTCTTCTTCATTAAACCTGGACCCTGCCACAGAGCGGGGAGAGGCATCTTGCAGGACCCAGAGCATGCCTTGCTGTGTGAGCCTGGGACAGCCTGGAAACCCTGGGGAGTACCTTTACTACTCTTCCATGCTTACAGGATGCAAACGTCCTAAGCTCTTATTCCAATTTAATCTGTCAATTTTTCTAAGTCTTTATCACACTTTATCAAATGTGTATCAGTGTGAGAAAGTGAATGTCTGCCACCCCTCTCCCCTCAGGCAACTGCAAAATTGAAATCCTGCACAGACAGCAGCATGTTTTGTACTTTAATTATTTTTGCATCTTCCTTTGCTGGTCTCTGCTTTTTGATGACTCTTTTCACTCCCTTCTAGAAGTGGGCTCCACTTCCTCCCTGGGAGGAAAATACGTTTGTCTCTAACAATGTAGAAACTGTTTTGAGTATGTCAAGATGTTGATTGAAGAAATAGTGTGAGGGAAAGGTCTGCTCTCTCAGAGGTGCTTGAAGAAAGCAACTCAAGCAAAGAGCATACCTCAAAACTGTAGGGTGTTCTAAAGAGCAATGAACTGAGAGGTGAGCTTGGATTCAGATTTCGGCTAGCGTGCTAACTAGCCAGATGACCTTGCATCTTCCATGTTTACTCTGCGCTGGAGCTTGTTCTGAGCTCTTCGCAAGGCTTGGCTCACTTAGTTCCTACAACAGCTGTATGAGATAGGAGCGATTATTACACCTACTAACATTTCCAGGGAGAAATAGAGCCTTACATGCTTTGTCCCGGATGCCCTAGGAGTCAGGGAAGAGCTAGAACGTGCACCTGAGCATTCTGTCTCCAGAATCTCCACTTCTACCACTACGCTTGACTTCCTCAGTAAACATGTCTGTGATTCCTTTTTTAAATCTGAAACCTGAAGCACAGAGGTGCTAATCACTTGCCAGCTTTCACAGAGCTCATAAATGGCAGAGCTGGGGTTTGATCTCTGGGAGCCTGGCTTCAGAGCCCTGCTCTTATCCACTACAGATCTGTCTTTGAAGATGGTCATGCCTCTGTCAGCCTGGGTCTTGTTCAATGGCTCGGTGAGGGATTCCTGAGTACATTGGTGACAGAGAGGAGGAACAGAAGCGGAACCCTTGCCTTCCCCAAGACAGTGGTCTAGTGGGGAAGGTTGCAGTGAGCTTGAGATACAGTAATGATGGTGCGAGATCTAGTTTGGCATCTGGCTTGAGTGGAAACCAGCAAGTGGAAGGGATTCCTTCCTTCTTATTCACGACTGTGGAAGTGATGGGGGTGGGACTGGGCCGTGGGGAGGATGACTGTCAGGGTGGAGAAGATGCCAGAATGCTCACTGGTAGATTCTACTGCCCAGGACAACCTTAACAAGCATTCCTCCAGCCACTGCTCAAGCACCTTCCATGACGGAGGGCTCACTATTTCACATAAGGAACGAATTCACTCTCAGTGATATTATAAAAAGGCTGAAGTTGGGGAAAGGTTACAGTTTATTAATCTCTAAAAGTAAGGGAAAAATTAGCTTCTTTCCAGATTTTTCGTGAGGATTAGAATTTGTCCACAAACACTCTTAGAACAATGATTAATCCATAGTAAGAAACTGATAAAAGTTGGATATTGATAGTCATGGCGTGGTTATTGTTGTGGTGTTGCTGTTGTCATCGTTGTTATGTGGTGCCTGACGACACCCGTTTCAGAGCAGACAAACCCAAGTTCAAAGGCCACCTCCGCCACTTACGCGCCGCAAGACCATAGACAGGTTATTCACCACCCCCAGGTTCAGATACTCCATTGGCAAGATTAGACTAACAGTAACACTTACCTCAAAGAATTAAACATGGCACAGCTGACATGCTTAGTGCTGTTCCTGACTCCTAGCATGTGGTCAATACATTATTTTAAAAAGTGGTCAGTTGAGCCTGCTTGGGCAGAGATGTGAGTACCATAACCCGCTTAACCCGGAAGAGAAAGACTTTGAGAGCTAAGAAGTCGGCTGTCTCTTTGGCAGGAGCTGATCAGAAACCATCCCTTTCCAACCATCGTCCCACCCCTTCTGCTGCTGCAGCCCTGGGCTCTCCCAGGGAATGAGGAATCGTCGTCTGACAGCCAGAGCTATCCGAAGGGGAAACTGGCTGTCTTGAAAGAGAGGGAGTTCCTTGCGAAGGGGGTGTTCACGCTAAAAAAGCATGGCAGAGATGCTGAAGTGAGAATTCAGACATTTAATTAGGGGGAGGAAAGAAGAGAATGAAGTGAGAACTGGGCAGGTGGTGTGGAGTTGAGCAATGGTTTGTCAGACTGTGTTCCATGGAACCCTGATCCTGGAGGTCAAGGGGCCGAGACTCCAGACTCTCCCCTCCCCTTGCTTCAACAAGAGAATTTCCATTTTTACTGTTTTTGGGGGTAGAGATTTGTATCAGTTAACTATCGCCACAAAATTTCTGTTTCATAAAACACCACAGAACCTCGGGGACTTCAACAATGAACATTTGTCCCTCACGCATCTGCACGGTTCAGCTGACCTGGACTGGGCAGTCTGTATCTCGGCCACGCTCACGCATCGTCACGGGGTGGGGTGGTAGCACGGAGGCGACTGGGCTCAGCTGGGTTTGCTGGAGCCGTCTGGATGTGCTCCACACGCCTCTCGTCCTCCCGCTGGAGCCAGCGGGACGGTGCGGGCATGTCCCTCGAACGCCGTGGCAGAAGCACAGAAGTGCAGGCCCGACTGTGCGAGCATTTTCTGCAAGCCTCTGCTTGTGTCGTTTCCCCTAACATCCTGTTGGCAATCACGTGGCTCTGGCCAAACTCAGGATCAAGGGGTGGGACAGGTCACCCCACGGTGGAAGGGCACTGCCAGGGGACCTGGACAAAGTGCATGGATTCGGGGAGGAGTGAGGATGGAGGCCAGGGATGCATTCAGCCACAAGCTTCTAGGTGAGATTTATTTATGAAAAGGATTAAGTAGCTTATAAAAATAAGTTTGGAAACAATAGAACTAGATGTTCTCCAAGGTCCCTGATGGCCCAGGGATGCTGTGATGCCGGTTTGATTCCTTGACTTCCCAGACAATAGCTGTGTGACCTTGGCACATTACTTAACCTCTCTCGGCCTCAGTTTCTCCATCTGTGTGATAGGAAGAATAATAATGCCACATGGGGCACTGTGACACATGGAAAAATGTTTAAAAGTGCTTCCCACGGTTGCATAACAATGGGAATGTACTTAATGCCACAGAACTATACAGTGAAAAATGGTTAAAAATGGAAAATTTTATGTTATGTATATTTCATAACAACAAGAAAGTGCTCGCCACAGTAACACTCATGCCGGAAGTGCTCGATAAGTGGGAGCAACGGAGATGCTGATGCTGGCTCTACGTGTATTCACACTTGCAGTAGGATATTCATCTGAAATAGCAAGTGGCTAGTTCTCCTTGCACCTTCCTCATGACACACATCTCCCCTATTTCAGCCTATTCATAAAAGTAGATTCTGTACTTTTCTTAAACAGTGGCCTCAGAAGAGAGACAGACACAGCCAAGAACACTGAAGTCGTTTGCCTTTCCGGATGGATTTGTTTTTAACCACATAACTAAGACTGCAGATTGGAAAGCCAAAGTGTACGAAACTAGAATTTTTGCAAGAGAGGAAATGACTTTTTGATATCCATAAGCATGACTTTACTCATCAAGACCTAAAACCTGAGGGACCCAGAGCAACAAGTTGAAAGCATAAACCATAGAAAGAGAAAGAAAAATAATAACAGATCATACTTGAAGAGAAGTTTTCTCTCCATGGAGAAAGGAGATGGAAGTTTGATGGGATGACAAGAGGAGGAGCACTAGAGGAGAAATACTAGATCTTAGGGCCCCTAGGTTCCCAGCCCCCTGACCTAAGCTCTGGGTGCAGGAGTGTATCAGTTACTTATTGCCACCAAAATGCTGCGTAACAAACACAAAATCTCAATGCTGTATTACAATAAGCTTTTATGCTCATCACTCTGCAAGTCAGCTGGGGGTCGATTTGTTTAGGCTGGGCTTGGCTAGGATGGTTCTGCTCTGTGCATTTCTTACCTTCCTTGGACCAGAGAGCAAGTTGAGGCATGTTCTTGGTGACAGCAGAGGTGCAGATGGCAAGGGGAAATGGAGAAGACCTAAGAAGGCCCTTGGGAACAACATGTCATTGCTTTTGCCTCGTTCTGTTGGCCAAGGTGAATCACATGGCTGAACTCAAAGTCAAGGGGGTGGGGGTCAATGGTAATAAGGAGCAGATACGTCCTGCCTTTGGGGAAAGAATTCCAAAGTCACATGCAAAGGGTATGGATAGCAAGAGTGGCAAAAACTTGGGGCCAGTAATGCAATTTATTCAGGGTGGAACAATTGGAACCCAGGTGAGATTGGGGGACCACAGAGCAGGGGGGACAGTTATCTGGCAACCAAGGACTCTGCACAGGTCAGCGGCAATGGCTGAGGGAGATGACCAGATGGATGAGCCAGGGAGAGACTCATAAACTCCATACACCACCAGGAGATGCTGAGAATGCAGACAGGGAAAGCATAGAAATTATGGTGGAGCTGAAGAGACTCCACCAGGGTGCAGGGGAGGAAGTATGAGGATCTGACTGCCTTGGGCCAGTGGAAGGCCAACAGCAGCAATTGATACATCTGGAGAGAAGCCAATGACCCACGAGGGAGAAGTCACCTCCTGGAGCTCCACAAAGACCAAATGCCCTTCTGCCAATACTGAATTGATGAAAGTCAGGGCCACTGGAAATGAGGACCCCTCCACTTTGGGGAAAAGAGCAAAAGGAAGGAAATAGGAAGAATCTTAACCCGCCTACATTTAAATCCCAAATCAATCACATTTAAAGCTGAAAGCTGCTGAGTTATTTTCATGTGCAAGATTATGTTTCCTGCCCCTGGCAGAGATGGGGACTCATGAGGTAAGGACAGTTACAAAGAAATAATGGAAGTTACATCGAAGCACGCTTTATAAATGGCTGTGACTGCAAACTTTAAACCTGCTACTTAATATGTGTCCACTTCTGTACATTGTAATCACATTTTTTTTTTTTTGCTGGATTTCTTAATGTTTCTCATCAGAAGATCAATTACACTACTAATGGAAGCTTTTTAAAGGCTTGTATCAAAGCTGCACATGCAGGACAAAAAAGCCACCCTTATGGCGTTTCCAGCTATGCATTGACGCTAGTGGCTTTCTCAGCCCCCTCCTCTGACTTGCACACTCACAAACACTGATGGATGCTTTTTTGCATCAACTAATGTGGACGGAGTCTTGTTGTCTAGCATTCTCCAGAGGAAGTTTTAACTTGTGGCTTAGCGCATCTATTATGTTGTGTTTTTTCTTTTTTTTCTTTCTTTTCATTCCGTATTTCTCTGTGAGTTTATGGGAGGGGGTAGGGGTAGCAGAGGAGACCAGATTGGAGCCAGGCTGTCCTCGTTTGACTTACCAGTATTTGGAAGGCATTTAAGTTTTTCTTTTTTCTATTGGAATGAGAGTGAAATCCAAAATTTCTAGCTGTCTCTAAATACCAACTGACTAAGCTTAAAGACTCCCAAAATAAACAGCTTAACATTCCGGAAAGTTACCAGAGACCTGGGGGTTTGGTAAATGAAGCAAGTACCTTTTGCCCCTCATCCAGATTCGGCCCAAGTGGCCTCTGCATTGCCAAGACAGAGGACATATGTTTGTTTTGTAGGAAGTCGATAAAGGATGAGTTTAGAACACTTTGGTTTGTGATGCCAGGGCCCCAAAATAGAATGTTATGTTGCCAAAAGATGGCACCCAAATTCCGCTGTGTGAGATTGCCCCTCCTTCTTTCTACCTGCCCCATACCTCCCCATCCTTAAGGGGCTGATTCAAGTCTCACACCCCCTCCATGTCTCCTCCCATAACACATTGGTAATGCTTGGCTCGGTGCCGTCACTCCTATTGCTGCCCTGTTCAGACATTACTAGTCGATCACAGCACTTCTTCCTGCTAATCTCGTATACAAACTCACAAGACATCTCAGCAAAATTCTCTGCTCCAGGCAGCCAGTACTGATAGATAAGAATTGGTATTCAAGGTGAAAGAACTTCGGGATGCCAGACTCAGGTTCAATTTTGGACCTTTAGGCATTGAGAATAAAAATAAGTATAATAATAGTTATCGTTTATTGAACAAGCAAGCACAGCACTATATGCTTTTTAATTACCATGTCATTTATTCCATTTCATAACATTCCAAATTAAATCACTTTCCCCCATTTCATGAATTAGAAAACTGGCATTCAGAGAGATCAAGTAACTTGTACAAGCTCACAGGGCTGGGGAGTTGTGGAAATGGCCTGTGAGTCTAGTTCTATTATACTGCAAGCCCGTGGGGTTTCAATGTCTCCAACAATCTGCCATGTCCTCCAGCTCATTGGTCCTTAATATACCATGCTATTTCATACTCTGAGGACTTTGCCTGCACAACCCCCTTTTTTCAGAATGCCTATCATTCTTTGCAGCTGGAAGATACCTTCTTCATCTCTAGAGAATCAAAACTACAGGAAATGGAGCAAATAGACAACCTACAGAATAGGAGAAAATATTTGCAATCTACACATCCGATAAAGGGCTAATATCTAGAATCTGCAAAGAACTCAATCAGCAAGAAAAAAAATTAACAGCCCCATTAAAAAGTGGGCAAAAGACATGAAAAGAAGTTTTTCAAAAAAAGATACGCAAATGGCCAACGAACATATGAAAAATGCTTAACATCACTAATCATTAGGGAAATGTAAATTAAAACCAAAATGAGATATCACCTTACTCCTGTTAGAATGGCTTTTATCAGAATGTCCAAAAACAATAGATGCCAGCCAGTGCAGATGCAAAGAGAAAGGAACACTTATACACTTTGGTGGGACCTCAAATTAGTATTATACAACCCCTACGGAAAACAGTGTGGAGATTTCTCAAAGAACTAAAAGTAGACCAACCATTCAATCTAGCAATCCCACTCTGGGTAGTTGCCCAAGGGAAAAGAAGTCATCTTATCAAAAAGACACTTGCACACAAATGTTTATTGCAGCACAATTCACAATAGCAAAGATGTGGGATCAACCCAGGTGCCCATCAATTCATGAGTGGATTAACAAAATGTGGTATGTGCATACTACAGAGTACTACTCAGCCATAAAAATGGATGAATTAATGCCTTTTGCAGCAATTTGGAAGGCACTGGAGACCATTATCCTAAGCAAAGTTTCTCAAGAATGGAAAAACAAACAACACGTGTACTTGCTATTAAATTGGAACTAACCAATGGGCACACAAGTACACAGAGGAAATTAAAAGTCATCGGAAATCAAGCAGGAATTGGGAGGAGGAGGGAAAGAGCAAAACCCCACCTAACAGGTACAATGAACACAATGCGCCCATTTATAGCCCTGACTCAAGCCGTGTATCAAAAACATCTATACCCCCTTAATATTTTGAAATAAAATAATAAAAATAAACTACGGATACCGTTTCCTCTAGAAAACCCTTCCTAATCTGAGATACACCTATCTCATCCTTCTTTGGGACCCCTCCTCCAGTGTTATTCTTCTGTACCAAGTGAGTATGGAAAGAAAGAAAGGGGCTGGGGAGGAGAGAGAAAGGAAGGAAGGGAGAAAGACAAAAGAAAAAGGGAAGAAAGAAAGAAAAAAGGAAGGAAGAAAGAAGAAAGGAAGGGAGAGACAAAAAATGAAGGAAGGAAGGAAGGAAGGAAGGAAGGAAACAAGCTCTTCTGCCTCCTGCCTCAGCCACAACACCGGCCATACAAGGCCAGCGCCTCCCACAGCTGCAGCGCTGAGTCTACCTTTGAGGAAGGAAGGAATGAAGGGTGCTGGCCCAAAGGGCTGGCTTCAGAAGGGATGTCTATATTGAGGAGTGGGTTGTGGCTAGTGGCTCAGAACAAAGACCACGATGGCAATCTAGGCTGGAGCTTTGTTTTCATGAGTTGCCAGCACGCGTCACGGGGGCTAGCACACATAGCAGGAGACACAACTTTATCCTCCCGCCACTCCGTGCAGGAAGGGGGTTAGAATCTGTATCCCATTTGAAAAGAAACTTTAAATGCCTCTCTCTACCTGTGGCTGTCCCCCTCCCCCACTCCTCCTGAATCTTTAGGCCGCCCTCCCGGAAGAGACACACACAGTCCATTTCTGGACCCCTCTGATGATGACGCTCAACTTGGGCTACACTCTTTCATCCTTCTTTTTCCTCTCCTGTTACCATGCTTGACTTAGCTGCTCTGGGTCTACCTATGTTTAGCTTCTGGGACTCAATCCTTTTCCTTCTTTTATTTTTCACTAACTGTAACTACAATCATATCAAATAGTGAGACATTTTGGGGTGATTTGGTGAGCCAGGGTCCATGTTTCACCTGCATCATCACACTGGATTTTTCTGATGCTCAGAGAAGTAAAAAAAAAAACGTGTCTAACAACACACACTAATAGGTTTCATCACCAGCGCTCCATCCAGGGTCCCCTCTGGCTCCAACACCTTAAGAAATTCCTCCTTTTGCCCTTAAAAATCATCTTCTCCAGGGACATCCTCTCTCCCTGTCACTCACCATGAACTTCCACCAAACAAAGAAAAAGCCACCTCTAACATATTCTCTCTACCTTGGTCTTTTCTCTTTCTCAATAAATCCATTTAAGAGTAAAGTGTTTGATGGACAGTTTAATAGAGCTCTCCTTAAACCTGGCCACATTAATGATTTCTGGCTAGCTAAATGTCAACTTCCGTGGCTCAATAGCTATTTTCCTTTCTTAACAATCACTGTTTCACTTGGGGTTCTTTATCTGGTAGACAGGGTACAGTGCTTCAGTGGGTCACCACTAAGTCCGTGGACCTAGAGTTTAAGCCAGACTTGCTATGTGACCTCAGCGAGCCATTTAACCTCTCTGGATCTTAACAGTTGTAAATGGTGACAAGGGTGTCTAGGCTTGCTTGTTATGAGAGAGTATTTCATTGTGTCTATAACGTTTTGGAAGCTTCTTGGAGAAGGAGCCATAACACATAAATATACATGTTAGCCCCACTGTGTTCATATTTTTAGGTATAAAAGTGCGAAATTTCTCTGTAACAAACATTAGTTTGCCATCTTACTGCCACTTAGATAACACAAATGTGTTCTGTCCATAAAACCTGTAATGATCTATAATTTTCTGGAAAATGGAAATTTTGTTTTCCTTTGGGGGACATTTTTATCTCTTTTTTGAACTAATGTAAACTAATATAAACTGAACTATCCTCTATGAAAAATGAAAAAAGAAGAAGCTTTCTCCTGATTCTTTTATACACTGCTGCCATAGACACTACCAGTCCTATATTACAGATAAGGAAATTGAGTCTCAGAGACGTTAAGTAATTCTCCTGAAGTCGCACAGCAAGCAAGCAGCAGAGTTGGGACCTGACTCTATGCCTTTAATCAGCAAGCAGTACTGACTGCAAACAGACAGCCTGTGGGTCCAGAGAGGTCCGAGAGATGTGAGTCAGGGGACTTCTGAGAAATAAGCGCGGCTTTGCTATCAGGTTGCCGAGTGAGTTGGAATGATGAAGCCTTGAAATCTCTGTAAAAAACCGTAAGCCGCGGTCACTTTTATTTTTCCAAAATCTTTTCTTACTTTTAAATTCCCTGTCTCTGAACCAATTCTGAAGCCTCAGGTTATATGTTCAGATAATAAAAGTTGTCATCCTGGGTCCGGTTTGTGTGAAATTGCTGCCACGGCTCAGCCCAACATCCTGAGGGGAGAAGCGGAAGCAGAGACCTTGGTGTAGGAATGATAGTCTTTATTAGATAACGTCCCAAGACTCCAAACACGTCTTTGGATGTGGCGACTCCTCACCTAGTCGGGAATTAGGTAATCTGACAATCTCACCTGTCGGAACGTGGTCTGGATAACGCCATGCCACGACGTCCCAAGACACAGATCTAGCAGAGCACACACATGCTCATCTCATTAAATCTTCACAGTCAACCCTTTTAGCCAAGAAGGAAGCAGAAGCTCAGAGAGCCGGAGTACCTTGCTTAAGGCCACGCAGATATTAGTGGCTGAGCTGGTCCATCTACCCCAGCTTCACATTCTTAACCACTGGGCTAGATCAGCGGTCCCCAACCTTCTTGGTACCAGGGACCGTTTTCACGGAAGACGTTTTTTCCATGGACCAGGGATGGAGGGGGATGGTTTTGGGATGATTCAAGCACATTACGTTTATCGTGCACTTTATTTCTATTATTATTACATTGTAGTATATAATGAAATAATTACACAACTCACCGTAGGTTGGGGACCCCTGTGTTAGATGGAAAACAAGGAAAACAACCACAGCCACACAACCCAAAAAGGTAGTTACCAGCCTGGGTGTTTTACTCCAAGACAAGCACCATCTACTCTTGCTGGGAGTTTCTTTACATTGACTTTGCAGCAAGAAGTCGAGCCCACACTGTCTTCTAGAATGTACATGGTTAGGAGGAGGCTGCTGATGCAGGCACACTGGGGACTTAATAGGCAAGGGTGGTCACAAGACTGGGGATGATGAGATCTGAGTTTTCGTTCTGGTCCATCCACTAACTCAGAGCACTTAGGGTTTTGGCAGGGAAGCGAAAAGTTTGACTAAGTGGTCTCTGAGGATGCTTTAGGCCACAGCGGATATAAGGAAAAATAAAATAAGACGCAATCGTTGTTTTTCAGGAACGTACAGTCTCCTAAAGGAAACAGATGAAATATACAACTATAAGACAAGACAGACAAAAATTAGTGTTTTATAGCAGAAAAGGTGGAGTGTTTTTCATGGGAGCCAAGAACACAAGAATTCATTCCAAACCAAGATAGATCATAGCGCAGTTTCTATTGCAGGAACGGGGGTATCTTTCTTTTCAAAAAAATACTGAATGATAGTCATTGCTCTCAGATTAATGATATAGTATAGACGAGACCATTGGATAGACTATTTTGTTAAGTGCAAAGTGCTTAATACCTCAGTTATATGGACAATTCGTCCATCCAGAAAGTCTCCTTCCTGGCCCTTTCCAGGCAGTCAAGGTTTATAGCCCAATAGCTCAATGTTCCTACAAAAGGGGCTTGTACTCAGTAATGGCTCTGGCTTGTTTTGTTATAGAAGCCAATTTATTTTATCCTTGTGAAATAAAATCCAGTTGTCTTGGATTCCCTCTTCTGAATCACATCTAATTTGATTCTTTATTGGAATTGCATTTTCTTTTTTCTTTCTTTTTTTTTTTTTTTTTTTTTGCCTGATGTTTTATGAATGGCCCAGAACTGATTTAAAAGTAAGTTAATATAATTGGAAGGGCTTCAGAAACAAAATGAGAACTGATAGCCCTTGAAGAATCAGGGGACGTTAAGGTCTGATTACTGCCCCAACAGGGTGTTCAGGCGGAGGTGAGACATGGCCCACTTTCCAAACCCTGGTTACGGGCAAATTTGAACCGAGGGCTTGAAAACCTTACTGTCACCTAGTCCCTACTTACTTCACCAGCCCCTGCTGTCTTCTGCGCCCCCCGACTCAACATCTCAGGCCACATCAAACTTTTTTGTTGCTCCTCTAATGCTCTGAGAGTTTTCTCATTGCCAAGGCAGTCCTGTGCCCTCCTGCTGAAAGACAGATCCAATCCACCCGCCCCGCCCCCAGCTCTCAAAATTGTACTGATGGTTCATAATTACTTTCTACATATCTGTTGCTCTCTCCAGAATGTCTTCCCTCATGGCCCTAAGTCTGGGCGAGGCACCTGCTCTGGGCTCCCTCCACTCCTCTACGGACCTAGTCACCCTGCAGGCCCCTCTCTGTGTCATTCCCTGAGGGCAGGGACCAAGGCTGCCTCATTCTCCTCCACTCTGCCACTCACCAGCTATGTGACCTCGAGAAAGTCATTTAAACATTCCGTGTCTGTTTCCTTATCCGTAAACTTGAGATAATAACATAGGAGTTTTGAATGGATTGACCATTAATACATATACGCGAAAATATTAGCACTGAGCCTGGCACACAGCAAGTGCACAATGAATGCTCACTCCTGTGAGTCATTACTTACCATTGCTGTGCCAAAACTCATCACAGTGCTTGTTTACAGAATTCCCGCTCAACAAATATTCTCAAGGAAGAATAAATAAGTGTGTGCTCCGCAGTCTTCATTGTCCATCTTAGACCAGACGGGACCTCAGCAATCAGCTGATGCATGTTTATATGGCTCCTTTTGCATTTTTTTTAATTCAGGAAGGTACACAGGGTAATAAAAATGAAAGAGGCTTAGCCCTGCTTGCCTAAATGGGATCATCCAGTCTTAAGATCTTATTGTACAGGGGAAAGAGCTGAAGCCCAGAGAGTGCAGGGACTTCCTCAAACACAGACAGTCGGGGTGTGGGGAAAGAGTTAAATGAAATAAGGCACATGAAGCTCTTAGCACAGTGCAGGATCCCTGCTTTCTTGTCTCCTCTGCTAGGTGGCCCCAGGCAGTATCAGCCAGCCATCCTCGGGGCCCACAGCCCTTTGCATTCCTCCCTCTCTGACCCTCGTGGGAGCCTGGGAACAGATCCAGGTTAGGTGCACAGTAGGAGCACAGTTATGCCTGCTGGCTTAGCTTGTGCTCAACCCTGCCTTGGATGAGTGAGTCAATTGGAATTTTTTTTTTTTTTTTTTTTTTTTTTTTTTGTCAAAGAGGGGAAAAGCTTTGCCTTTGGGTTGCAAGTTACAGTCATATCAGAGAAAGCCCAGACCTGCAATCAGGTACAACAACTGCCAATAGGGACTGCAAGCCTACTGCACACAGCATTGCTCTATGCATTTGGCACCCACTAAATATCCCTGGCAGCCCCGTGGAGTGGACATCATTTCCATTCTCACTTTGCAGATGTGGAAACTGGAAGCTGAGCGGTTGCAGGCTTTGAATGTATCTGCACGGCTTGCAGGGGTTTGAATGCACGTGGGTGGGGCTAGGTCAGAGCTCATAATGCCATGCTCAGCTGCCTCGCTCAGGTGCCCCCACCCCACCTTCAAGAACTTGGAATTCCAGGTCCCCATGCCTCCTTGGCTTCCAGCTTTGTGTCTCATTATAACTCTGCAATGATAAATCTCTGACGTAAGTGTTTATATTCTTTCATCCTTTTTTTGACCCCAAATGTAATGATTATTGCTCTAATTCTCTGTAATAATAGAGTCCTGGGAAGTGGAAAAGGACCTAGCAGTTTCCCTAGTCAACTCCACCCACCCTTACCCAATGAGCATGGCTCATACCCTGGTTACACAGCAGAATCTCCTGGAGTTTTTCAAAAATTCAGATGCATGATCCCCACCCCTGACCTTCAATGAAATCAGCAATTTGCTGGAGTCAGATACCTCTATTTTAAAAGTATGTCCTGTGCTTCCAAAGGGCAACAAGAACCCTACTCCAGGGAGCAGAGTCAGTCTTTGGAGTCAGGTATCCCTGGACTCAGTATTGCTCCTCTGTTTGTCGGTCCTGTGACCTTGAGAGAAGTGTGCACCCTCTCTGAATAGCCATCCCCCAATCTATAAAATGGGAAGAAAAATTCCTGTCTTGTAGAGATGCTGGAAAGCCTGAATTCCACAAGGCTGGCAGAGCACGGGGCCTGTAATAGACATTCAGCAGATCTAAGCCCCCCTCTCCCTCCCCCACGCACTTTTACTCTGATAAGTCAAGCTAAACAGGTCACGTACTAGTAGATTGCAGCTGAAATGAGAGTTTTAGGTGTGAATTCTGGCTTCACTTCTTAATACCATTGTGACTTGGGTAAGTTACTGAGCCTCAGTTTCCCCATTTGTGAAGTGGGGCTCATGCCACATACCCCAGAGGTCCCCCATACACATCAAAGGAAACTGGGTATATCGTGCATTTAGCACAGACCCTGGATCGTAGGAAATGCTAAGGACATGAAAGCTAAAAGGGACAACATTCACATCCGTTTCTGCTGCCTGCATTTTATACTTCAGTGAAATCAAACCAGCATGCTTCCGTTGACTCAGACCATGAGAAGTTTGGGGACTAGACCAGAATTTCAAGGACTTTCAGTTTTCCAGGTGCCAAGTTAACAGATTTTTGTTTTTAAACTATAGGGATTTAGCACTTAATCCACAGGAAATGGGCTTGGCAAGACACCATAAGAACCAGCACAACTTCTAACCCAATCTCTGTCCAAGCCTTTATTCAAAATTAATTTAACAGTCATCTCTGGCTGGGGCACCTCCAGAAAAAAGGGTGGACAGTTCCAAAGCAGGAGACAGAGGGAGCGAGCACATTAGACAAAAGTATCAAAATCCAAAAAGATTTGAACAGGTCTGAGAGATGTGCCAACCTAATGGTAGAATTTAACAGGGACAGATGCACAATAAATGCTGCTTTGGGAGAACAGGAAGTCCTGTTTCTGGGTCTTGAAATCCAGATCCATAAATGCAGGGGGGGAAATTATGGCCTTACTGGCTTCGGTGCTCAGTTGGCTAATAGCTATAAGGACTTCGTGTCCTAGATACTGTGGGGTCACAGTTGAGACATGAACTCAGGAGCCAGCCTGCTTCTACCACTCACCGACTAAATTATTTAACTCTCTGTGCCTCTGCGTTCTCATCTAGAAAATAGGGATATAATAGTGTCTTACAGGATTGCTGAGAGAATGAAATGAGATAACACATAGATCTGGTCCTAGAGATGCAAAGGAAAACAAAGCCCCCTTTCCTTAAGGAAGGCACAGCCTAGCAGGAGAGACGGGCACAGCAGCCACCAGGTGCTATTCAGTGTGCGGAGTCTTTACCTACGATGTTATGAACAGAGGGTGGCAAATCTAGCCTACTGCCTGTTTTTTAAATAAAGTTTTATTGAAACACAGCCACACCCATGCATTTGCATATCATCTATGACTGTTTTCACACTACAAAGGTAGAGCTGTGTTGTTGCAATAGAGACCTTGTGGCTCGCGATGCCTGAAGTATTTATTATCTGGTTCCTTAAAGAAAAAATTTTGCCAACTCCTGATAAAGGGGAAGAAGTTAACTCTGTCTTAGATGCCAAGAAAGGGGAGAATTTTTGATCTCCTAATATACATTGAGCCTTCTAAATAGGTGAGCACAGCTGGAAGTTGGGATTGGGGAGATGTTGATCAGAGGATACAAAATTTGACTTAGATAGGAGGAGTATGTTCAAGAGATCTATCGTACAACATAGCAACTATCCATTAATAACAACGTATTGTATTCTTGAAAATCACTGAGAGTAGATTTTAAGTATTCTCACCAAAAAAAAAAATGTTAAGTATATAAGGTAAGGCATATGTTCATTGGCTTGATTTAGCTATTCCACAGATATACATATCGCAAAACATCATAGAAATGCTGAGACGGAATGAAAATATAAGTTTTATTTGTCAATGTAAAATTAACTAATTAAATAGGTAAATACACATGAATGCATTTGAGGTTCTAAAAGGTCTGATGACTGGCCCAAAGTCATAAATAAGTGTTAGAAGCAGGATTCAACCCTGAGTCTAACAACTCCACGCTTCAACTCTTTTCACTGTCCTGGGTGAACTGATATAATCAGAGAGTGTATGTGAGGTGGGTATTGAAGGATGAATAGAAGTCTCCTAGGAAGAGACGATGTCCAAAGAATGAAGAGGGTATCCAAAGGTAGATTAAAATAGCAAGAACAAAGGGTCCGGACATGAACCTATTTGGAAAATGCTAATTATTGAGTTGAAGAGATTTGAGAAGATGATAGCTGGGGAGAGAGATGTGAAAGGAGAAAGGAGTCCAGAGAGTGGGCAGGATTGCAGGGAAGCAAAGAGCGTAGGCTTGCTGTAAATCACCTCCGGCAAGGTCTGCGGAACCGCACTCCTAGGAGAAGGGATGCAGGAGCAATATGCCCTAACATAGCAAGTCTGACACCACGGAGCCTCGGTATCTCATTGCACAGATGGAAAACTGGGGCCCAGAGAAGGAGGAAACCTTGCCCAAGGCCACACTGCACATCAGTAGTGGAAAACCCAGGACCCCAAAGCCAGATCCGGAGACCTGCCCATCACACCCATGGGAGGCGATGGATTCTGCCAGCAGGGGGCGCTGCGGCGGGCTCACCTTCCCAATGGGCTTCGTGTGCACCTGCAATCGGTTGATGAAGGTCTCTTGTTTCCCTGGGACTGATTAGGTTCAATTGAATTATCCATCTTGTGCCATGGCGTCCCAGACCCATTTCTGTGGGGTCACCACGCTGTTTAGGATGAGCGATGCCGGCTGGAGGCCCGCCAATGCACCTGTGGTATTTTGATAACTTCACATATTGCCAACTTCTCATATTAAATACACAACTTACAAGCGGGGCAAAGTTTAACTCACTCTAATCAACTGTAAAATGAAGCAGGGACTTGCTGTTCCCCTCTGAAGACCTGTGTCTGCATCGTGCTCATCATTAATGGTGGTGGAGCTCTCTGCTTGCCGAGATTGGTTATTAATGAGGGCTGGAATTACGGATTTCAATTAAGTACTTTGCACTGGTCCTGAAATGCAGTGGGATCCACTCTGGGGAAATATAAATGCCAAGATGAAATGCAGCGCTGCCTCCCCACCCCCTCGCTTCCCCAGGTACCATCCTTGCAGCTCCATCTCTGCCTATGAATCAGCAGCTGCGTGGTGCAAGGCAAAGAGGATGGGCATCGGGTCTAAGCCCCCGGCACGCCATCTGCAGCCCTTCCCTGAATCCAGGCTTCCTCAACTACAACTTGCATTTATGGAGGGCTCAGGAGGCACCAGGGGCTGGGAGTATGAACACAAATAAGCATGGTTCTACCAGCTGTTCTGTCTCTCTAAGAACTGCTGTGGGAATCAACATCACTTCATAAGCACTGATTAAGCACCTACTATGTGCAGGAGGATGTTTGCAAACTTATACCTAAGAAACCCTTCTGGAAAACGCTTTGAAATCCAGCAGAACTGAGTTTTACTTCTGACTCTGCCCTGCTCCAACCATGGGGTCTTGGACAAGTTACTTAGCCTCTCTGAAATTCAGTTCCTTTTCCTGTAAACTGGGAATAATGGCATCTTCATCACATGATTCTAAGGATTAAATATGATAGCCTGGGAGGGGCATCTAGCTTTTCCCGAATGCTATTTCTCAAACATTGTGGGAGGTTATTTACAGCAAGTAGGTATTTTGCTTTCCCCCAGCCATTGCCCCTCTTCCGGACTCTTTCTTGCTATTACAAGCATTTAATAGAAGGCCATTCTGTTAATATCATTGCCTATTTCCAGACCCTTAATGAGCATCTCCCACATTCCTAGCCCTGCACTAGGTGCTTTGGAAAAATGCCTCAACACATGATTAGATAAAGATCTGTTCTCGAGCAATTTAAGCTTTAGTTTTAAAAACGGGAATAAGACAAGTTGAGAATAATTCCGTATCTAATGAAGATTGTTGGTTCCTCGTTCAGAGAAGGGGAGGGGCGGCTAAAGCAGGCTGGGCAGCTCTGCACACTGGTCTGGAAAGAGAGGTGACGTGGCCAGGCAGAGAGCAGGGCTCCTGGGCCCCGAGGCTGGGCCACCAGGAGGGGACGAGGGAGCATCTTCTTATTGGCTTGCAGGGCACCTGCAGGAAAGCCACGGGGGCCGTAGCACAATCTGCCCAGGGTAAAGAGAGCCCTGGACTCTCCTAGCTCTGCTATGTGACCTGAGCAAGTCCCTTCCCATGTTGGGCCTCGGTTTCTCCATCTACAAAATGGAGAGAATAAAACCCACCTCCTTGTGGGCTCGTTGTGAGGGTCACACAGAACATAGGATGTAAAAAATGTTTTGAAAATTCCAAAACTTGTAGGAACATGGAGAGTCACCTCTGCAGTCTGGGTGAAACCAAGCAAAGCAGTGAACACGCGAACACACTCACAGACACACAGGGACTCGAGATCTTCTGGCCGCGGTTGTGTGACCCTGAGAGGCCTCCAGCTGCAGCCTCAGATCCTGGCCATTTCCCCTGGGCTGGGCAGGATTTGGGTCTCTGCACACAGCCTCAGGTTCCTTCACATTCCAGACACGCCACTTCCTCTCTCACTCTGTGATGAAGTAAACCACAAACAGATTTCCTATTAACTCACGACAGCCTTGCTGCCTGGAAAGCAAAGCCTCCTGCTTGTCCTCAGCCCCTTGCCAAGGAAGGGCGGGAGGAGGCAGGTGGGGAGACAAGGCCCCACAGGGAGAGCAGGATGCCAGCACAGTTGTCTTACTCTGAGGGGACAAGCAGCCAAGACCAAAAACTCAAGGAGACGACACGGGAGGCAACATGATGATTCTCCTGTGCAGTAAGTGATGTGCTACCTTGATATAGTGACCTAACCTCTCTGTGCCTCAGATCTTAAAAACTAAATAGCTCAAGAATGTACTTTTTTAAAATTAAAAACCACCGGCCATTTTCCTTGTCTTAACATTTACAATGCACACATGCAAACTGTGAAGTTAATAAAACTCATCTGTATCTATTGTTATAATCAGTCTTCACAGCAAACTTGGGAGGAAAATGACAGAAGTTCATTTGCCCACTTTAGAGATTAGAAAACCCAGGCTCAGAGAGACAATCACCTCCTGTCAATAGGAGATCTGATGTCACAGCCCCATATTCTTCAATATCTTTGCCTCTCACCCTTGAATGAGACTCTATTTGTACCACAGAATGCCCGACAGCATGAACAACACTTTATTTTCAGCATAAAGATGAGATTCTCAGAGATCAACCTGATCATCCCCCTGCCTCCACACCACCTGCAGTAAAAGACTCGGAAACTTGGAGAGAGCTCAGCTCCCAGGCTGATGACTTAATGCTAGGAGGATGATAGCTGGTCATTGGACATCTCTTTGGAATTGCTCTCCCTGGTTTCTTTCATGGACAAAGTGTTTGTGGTATATGATTGCTTTTTGTTGATAACCCAGAGAATAGCCCTGTATGAGGGTTTGTGCACTTGCTCAGGGCCAGATAGATTAAGCCTCAGATTTCGCAAATGCTTACAGTTCCTTTCCTAGGATGGGAGTGGAGCAAGTGGAAGAAAGAAGATTCCCACCCACTTAATCCCAACAGTGCCATCGCTATTGTGGGTTGAACGGTATTCCCCCAAAAGATATGTTGAAGTCCTAACTCCTGGTACCTGTAAATGTGATCTTATTTGGAAATAGGATTTTTGCAGATGGAATCCAGTTAAGATGAGGTCATAGCAGATTAGGGTAGACTCTAATCCAATGACTGGTGTTCTTACAGGAAGAAGAAAATTTGGACACAGGCACATGCGCAGAAAGAATGCCATACAATGATGGAGGAAGAGACTGGAATGACCCAGCTATAAACCAAGGAATACCAAGAATTGCCAGCAACCACCAGAAGCTAAAAAGAAGCAAGGAAAGATTCTCCTCTAGAGCCTTCAGAGGGAGTGTGGCCCTGCTGACACCTTGATTTTTGGACTTCTCGCCTCTAGAACCGTGAGAGAACAAATTTCTGTTGTGTTAAGCCACCCACTTTGTATTGATACTTTGTTATAGTAGCCCTAGAAAACTAATAAAATAACATTAGCTGAACAGAAAGTGAGTGGCAGATGTTATAACCACCAGAATCCACCTTTCCCTGAAGCTCTGGTCCCTTAAGATTGGCTAAGCCTTTGTAGATCTTATTGCCCCTGTGGCCTGTCCCATGTCGTAGAAATCAGGCAAAGCCCCATCTCAGTCCATTGCAGAGAAAGTTTTCATAACTTCAGTGACTTCTAAATCCCTTTCCAATTCCTCCAGCTTCCAACAAACTATCTCAACCACCCACACTCACCCAACCATTCACTCATCTATTAATCATACATAATATGCCCTAAACACCAGGGACACGAAAGTGAGCCAGATAACAAGTCCTGTGATTCTGTGAAGCTTAGATTCTTAGCAGCAGAAAGCTGTGGGGAGAAACATAAAATAAACATTTAATCTAATGAAGAAACGAGATAAATTCAAATACTGAAAATGCTATGTATTAAAACCAGGTGAGAGGTCAAGAAGGAGCAGAGGTGGGGATTGGATTTAGATTGGATGGTCATGGAAAGCCATGATGGGGAAGAGGCTTTGAGGCAGGTGAATAGAACCTTATTTAAAAAAAAAAAAAAAAGACAGATGGATGTTATTATCCACGAGGTTCTTCACCCCGTAGAGACGGATAGTCCAAATATCTTATATCCTGACTCTGAGCTCTGTACCTCCCCACCGGCCCAAACCTCAAAAAATCCTGAATTCCAGATATTTATGTTCCTAAGAGTCAAATACAAGTGGCTATCCCCCTTCCCTTCTCATACGCTGCACTGTTTAGAGGAAGGGTATATAATTTCTCATTCAAACTGGGACACTTGTGAGACGGGGAGGGACGTCTGGAGAATTATACCAGGACCATCGGCATAAAGGGAGATGCTTCCAGAAGAGCCAGGGTGCCGCAACTGGTTCTGGATCTGTAAACTCGGTTATATAACAAAATTATTCCAGATCGATGAGCTAAAATGGAGAGGAACAGAGAAGGTCACTATGCAAATAGCTGGCCAGGGTCATCCAGCCTCAAGATGAGAGCCTTTGCCTTCTTCCAGATTCCCTGTGTTCCATGTTGAGACTTCTTTGCGATGTATCCTGATAGACCAACACGCGTGCCAGCACGCCCAGATTGACCTTCTTAATCCTTGGAAAATTGGAGCTTACGGCAGAGGCTGCTAGAGACCCCCTAAAATCTGTGCTCCCCTTCTTTGATATCAGTGGAATTTAGCTGCCCAGACTATGGGCTGCATTCCCCAGCTTCCCTTGCAGCTGGAAGTGACCGCTTGACCTAATTCTGGTGAATGGGTACAAGCACAGGTGTCGAGTGGAAACTTCGCAAACCTGTCTGAAGGTACAGCTGTTGGGTACCCTCTGCCCTTTCCTCCCTACCCTCCTCCATTGTTCTGAGACAAACATTGGTTCGATGGCTAGAGTTTCCCCTTGGGGTCAAAGGGCACACTGCAGAGATGGCGGAGGGGTGAACCGGAAGGACCCTGGGTCCCTGAGAATTCACAGTACCCCCCAGCAGTCCAGGACTTTGATATCAGCAAGAAATGAGCTTACAGCCTATGTAAACCACTGCTTAGGCACTCTCAGCTGAGCCGAATCCTAAGAAAGACCAACTTCCTCTAATTTCTGACATTAATTCCACAGGAGTCCCAGAAAGGGGATGTCCAAAATCAAATTGGCTAATTAAAAATTGAAAAATTAAATCAGAAAATAATAAAATAATTAAAATTAAATAATAGTAGGCTTCCCAACTTCTAGCTTCCACTGGGTTCATGCTCCTGTTCAATAAACTTTTCTTGAACACGAACACTGTGTCAAGCAGTAAACAGGTGCTGGGTAAACAGAGCTAAGTAAATCAGGTTGCTCTTGTCAGGAGCTTATGATGGAGAGAACAAACAGTAAAATTACAGTCTGAGAGGTGTTCTGTGTGTGTGCTGACATGGGAACACAAAAGAGGGAGAAGCATCTAATTGTCTGGGCTCAGGCAAGAATTCATAAGGGAGGCAATAGTGGAGCTGGGTCCTAAAAAAAGGAGCTTGCCAGGGCGGAAGGGGAAAATGGCATTTTAGGCCAAGGGACAGCTCAGGCAAAAGTCTGGAGGCCAGAGAGGACATGGAGTACATGACAGGCACAATAACGGCCCCCTAAAGATGTCCAAGTCCTAATCACCAGAAGCTGTGAATACATTATCTTGCACGGCAAAGGGGAATTAAGGTTGCAGATGGAATCAAGGCTGCTAATTGGCTGGCCCTGACATGGGGAGATCGGCCTCAATTATCCAGGTGGGCCTAATGTAATCGCAGGGCTCTTTGAAAGTAGAAGAGGGAGGCAGGAGAGCCTGAGTGATACAACAGGAGAAAGATGCTGTTGGCTGTTGCTGGTTTTGCAGATGGAAGGACAGGGCCATGACCCAAGGCATGTGGGTGGCCTCTTGAAGCTGAAAAGGCAAGAGGTCCTTTCTAGACCCTCCGGAAAGGAATACAGCCCAGCTGACAACTTGATTTCAGTCCAAGGGAACCCATTTCTGATTTTTGACCTCTAAAACTGTAAGGTAATAACATGTGTTATAATTAAATAAATTTGTGTTTTTAGCGGCTACATTTATAGCAATTTGTTACAGCAACAATAGGAAATTAATACCAAGCGGAAAGCTGATCCTGGCAGAGGAGCAGCGTGTGTGATTAGAAAGGAGGCTGCAGGCATAGGTGGTCCATGATCATAGAGTCTTGCATTTCAGGGTAAGGATTTTGAAACGCACAGGCAGTGGGAAGCCACTGAAGGATTGCGGGAAAGGAGTGATGTGGTCAGATTTCCATCACGAAGATTTCCACCAGCTGGTGCAGACGATGAATTAGAATCCCTGTGGGGGCGGGAGGGATTGCCATGGTGCGGGGTGGTGGGCTGGGGCAGCAAGCAGGAGGGTTGCCTCCTCTGAGCCCTGGGGACCCCTGTACTCCCTGTACCACAGCGATGGCAGCTGGAGGCTGCAGCGCATGCCTCAGTCCCTTTGTGTCCTTCCCGGGGCAGCCTCTGCAACTGAAAAGCTGGACTAGAGAGAGGTGGGCTTGAGACCTGCTCTACCATTTACTGACATCACTGCACCTCTCTGAGCCTCAGTTTCCTCATTTGTAAAGCGATTATGACAATCCCTCCCTGAGAGTGCTTCCGTGGTGTGACATTTCATAAGCCTTTTCCACACTTCCTGTGAATGCTTGGAGCGTCCCTAAATGCTCCCTGCTGAGTAGAAGCATTCTCCCCATGCTTTTATGACTCCTGCCCTGATTTCAGGATGAAGCTACCGAACTGTAGCATTGCCCTCCAAGCCCCCTGGAGCAGCGCGTTGGCACCCGCCGGGCCCTGCAGGAGCACTGGTCAGAGGGCTGGGCGCCATCTAGAGGGCAGCAGTCAGAAGACAAGGAGAGCCGCAGCGATTCCCAAACATGGTCAAAGGGGATGCAGGAAAGCCTGCTTCTGGCTCTGTGGGTGGATTCTATAATAAACTGACATGTGAGATCACAGAATCTCAGGCGCTTCAAATTATAGATCACGTAATCATTTAACTCTGGCATGTAGGAATCACGGAATTAAAGAACAATAAATTCTCCAAGCTATAGTCGGTGGAGTCTTAGAATCACGGAGTCTTAGAATCACACATTCTTAGACTTTTAGAAACAGAGAGTTGGGTGTTCTTAGTGGCTTCAATTCTTACATTGCTCTACTGCTCCTGGTCTCATCGGGGTGCAAATTCAGCCCATTGACAGAGACATCTGGATCTCAATCTCTTCAACACCCCACCTGCTTGACCATAGCTCCCGCTCTTCTGACCTCCTTGAACTCAGGGACTGTGCCCTTCATCTCATGTCCCCAGCACAGGGCCAGTCTCACAGTGGGGGCGGAAGGCAGCACGACACTGTTGTCCTCAACAGCGAAGTCTAAATTCAAATCCCGGCTCCACCACCGGCCAGCTCGAACAATATGTTAACTTCTCTGGGCCTTTTGTACCTCATCTGTAAAATGGGGACAATGATAGCCCGCTCCTCACTGGGATGTCGTGAGGATAAAATAACGTGATCTGTAGAAAGCACTCAGAAAGATTCCTGGCACAAGATAATTGCTCAATAAATAGTAATGATTATTCTTAACTATCATTTTATTAAATTGAGGTTGAACTCCATAAGCAATATGGCAGCGAAGTGCCTTAGGACAAAGAGACCTGAGTAAACAGTGAAGGAAGTGAATCAGTAGGGAAGACAGCAATCATATACTGAGTACCTGTGTGTGACGGGGACATGCCAGGTGGCTCGCATGTGGCTAATCAACTTCTGAAAGCAAGATTCACTCTGTGCCCCCAGCTCACTGCCAGAACTTCTCAGGCACTTTCCCTCCTTCCTTCCCCTGTCATTCATTCATTCATTTATTTATTTATTGTCTCAGACATAGAACTTTTTCCATCCCTCCAGGCTCTGGTAGCTGAGGGATTATCTCATCTCTCATTAACATGAAAGGAGTTAATGTCCAGCAATTAGCTACAGCAAAGATAAACAAAGCTTTCAATTCCTACCCTGACTCCTATTAGTCTTGGCTGCCTGGAGTTCTATAATAACTTGAGAAGCTGAGGCCCCACTGATGTCCACATGTATGAGTGCTGAAATAGATTCATGATGTCTGCCCTGGGAATGGTGGGAGAGGGTAGCAGTACATTGGCCTTGCATTTGCCAGACCTCTTTGTGACAAAGGGGAAAAGTAAACAAGGTTTTGCCCCTTACTGTATAGGTGTTTTCATTGTACGCATTAATCATGCTTAATCCCCAAAACAACTCCATGAAGTAGGTGTGATTATCCCTATTGTATAGATAAAGAAACTGAGGACTTGAGGGATCCCTGAAGAACTCTTATGAGTAAATGAAAAATTTTTGCATTTTAAAAGGAACTTTAAATGCCTTTACTCAAAGGTATGGGGGAATTTTAGGCATCCTAGCCAGCTGGTGGGAAGACATTCTGATGCAGAAAGTGTGTTTGCAATTCCTTGTAGATCACATTGTTATCCAGCCTTTTACCCACCTTTGCTCAGAATAAGACAAGAGGGGGGAAAAGATAGTAATATCTTAAAATACATATGTATCTCACTTTAAGAATATGCACACAGTACAGAAGCCCGGAATTGACAACCAGTCAGGTTAAGGGCTGGACCTCAACTGAGCAAAAAGATCACTCCACAGGCCAGGTCCTGAAGACATTCACAGGAGGACCCACTTTGCAGGCACAAGGCAGGCCAGTAGGAAGGCACCGGCCCGGCAGACAGGAGACCTGGGCTGCAGCCTCCATCTACCAGGAACACAAGTCCCTTCTCAGCCTTCTATATCCCCATGCAAACTATGAGCAGGTTAAATAAGAACTATCCATCTCAACACGGACAGTTCTAACTCTAAAGAATGGTTTGGACAGTTCCAGGGATGTTTTTGGTTGTCACAGTGGATGGAAGGAACGCTGTTGGCATTCAGATGCCAGAAAGTCCGCAGCACAAGAGAAGACCCGGCCCAATGAGGACCTCGACCACACCCCACTCAATTTTGGAATGTCCCCCCTGACATATAAGTGAAAAATGCATATTGTGATTACCTGGTCCTATTACACATATAAAGAAAGTATTTTGACATGATTTTAATATACACTGAATTTTCCAGGATGCAACTCCCTTGCAAATTCAGTAGAGATTGTGCTTTGTTTGTTCGGATCTCCACCCTTCTGGAGAATCACGCCTCTGAAGGCCATGCTGTTTGTGTGTCTGAGTGGCCAATTCCACACATTCATTTCAGTTCCTATCAAGCAATCATCTGTCTGCTATTATGTCTTCCAGTCTAGTCACATCCACTCATCCACTTATCAACATACATATTATTTTTTTATAAATTACTTTGCTTTTTATTTTTCATTGACTTTACAGTCTGGGCATTGTATACATTTTTAAAATGAGATGCCTAGGTGGGTTATATAATTCATGAATCTCATTTCAGGATAATAAAGGGAACATCACAAAATATTAGTCTGGAAGGGTTGAGAATTATGGGTCACATGACCCTTGGGTCCCTTCCAGCGCGGGCAGAGCAGGAGCGTGATGCAGAGAGAGAATATGCACACGTGCCCAAACCACGTGCCGCTCATTACAGGTGGAGAATGAGAGCAAATTATCTTGTTTTCGACAAATCGTCCTCACCCACTGCATATCCCTCAGCCATTCCAGAACGTACAGTAATCTCCACCACTGAATGCATCCTGTCTAATCTCCCAAAAGATAAAATTGCCTGGAATTGAGTTTGGGCACATTTGGAATTGCTAAAGAATGCTACGGCTTCGCTGGGTTGGAGCTGAGCACGTGCCGTTTTAAAATTTATAGTGTAATTGATTTCTTTATAAGCCATTCAGGCCTTATTATTTATTAATCCACCTGTCAAGGTTAATTTAAACTACTTCTCAATAAGGCGGTTTGACAACACCTTTGTTTACCAGATTGACAGCCCTGGTGAATAAGGCGATGGCAGAGCTATTCCTCTGTCCTTAGCACAGACCTCTGGGAAGGAACTTTCGGCAGGTGGTGTGTTGCCCCGGCCCTCACTGGAAAATGCCAGTGGCCTCCCGCCCCACTCAGTGGGGAAAGAATGTAAATGTTACCCTTTGTTTCCAGGCGTGTCGTAAGCACCAGGATGGCACCAGCCACTGAGTGGCAACTGAGTCCTGCAGACTGTGCAGCTTCAACTGCCCTTGGATCTTCCCTTCCTCCCATTCCCACTGCCATGACCTTAATGGCCATCCCCACCCTAGCGCATGGCAGCAGTCCCCTAACTGGTCTCCTTACCTCTGCATTTGCATACCTCCCATTCATCCCAGCCACTCTTTCCAAAATGCAAGTCTAGCCATGTTACACCCCTGAACAAAGCCCTTCAGTGGTTCCCATAGAGCCAAGTTCAAAATCCTCCATGCCCTGGTACCTGTCTCCTGCTCCAGCCTCATCTCCCCTCACACCTCCTCTGCCACCTTGTGCTTTATGCTCCATCAATATCACTCAGTGTGCTGTTCCCTCTTCCTATATCCTGGTCCTATATCATCCAAACTCCAGCACTAATGCAGTCCCTACCACTTGCTGCCCTGACCACCTTTCCCAAGAGACTGATCATTTTCTGCCTTGGATTTATGTTCTTTAAATCCATGTCCACTGAGTTGGTAAATAGCAAATATTTATTGAGTGTGGACTACGGGCCATGTGTGGTACTGCTCCCTAGGGACACAACAGAGAACTAGAGGGACCATGTACCTGTCCTCCTACAGCTGTCATCCACACTGTGAGCTCCTGCCAGGCAGTTGATCTCATGCATTTCCCAGCACGGCGCTGAGGAAAGCACAGACAGACCACCAAGGCTAACATTTATGGAAACGAGCCACTATACTCACACTGCCTTGTTTCATCTCAGCAACAACCCAAGGAAGCTGGCATTTTTGTATCCTCTTTTTAAGATGAGCAAACTGGAGTTCAAGGAGATGGCACGGCTTGCCAACGTTTACCCAACTCACGTGTGGCAAGTCCGGTATTCAAACACAGGACTGATTGCAGAGCCTCCACGTCTACATTCTACTGCTGCCTTCGGCATGGTTTGGACTTGTTAAATAAATCCATGGCGTGTGCCAAGTCAACGCTCTCTTTGTGTTTCCTCAGTGCCTTCCACAGTTTCAGGGTGCAGTTGGATGACTTCGACCTTCATGGCGCTGATTGGCTGAGTCCACATTACTGAGTAGGTCTGTGATACCGAGTGTAAACCCCGTGGAGTCTGAATCCGGCCTGACTTGGGTAACATTAGGTCCTGTAGGTGCTCGGTACATATGCGTTAAACAAATGAATGCGTGAAGTCTCCTGAGAGATGTTGACGGCCATGCCACAGCCGACAGAGTGGGATACTGCGTTAGCCATGGGTGGTAGCATGCTGGGCTGATCCAAGCCCACGCTCCTCACCTCCTCGAGTTCAAAGAATATAAACATGGTCAGACACTTCTCAAAAGAAAGTTCTCGAAGGCAG
Source organism: Indri indri (assembly GCA_004363605.1). Lineage (NCBI taxonomy): Eukaryota > Metazoa > Chordata > Mammalia > Primates > Indriidae > Indri > Indri indri. Next base: position 48,797 of record RJWJ010002912.1, read on the forward strand.
CGTGATCTCTGGGTGCTGAAAACGTAACCAGCAGCCATGGGCCCAATGCAAGGGCAGACTCACTGCCCTCTCTGCAGACACCGGACCCCCCGGGCCACAGGGTGCAGCCAGGATGGGAGAATCCAGGGCCATCTCTTTAAGGACTCTGTGAAGATAAAAGAAAAGAAGAGGATTTTCATTGCTATTCTATTTCCATTTATAAAAAGTAACTGTTGAATATATAAATAAACCCGATTTAAAAATAGGAGACACATTTTGGATCATGCGGGCTTGAAATGCGCTGCTCGATTTCACACCTCTCTCATCCAGGCCTCGAGGTGGGAGCAAACACGTAAGTGGACCAGTTACCTAACCAGCCCTGCTGCCCGGGGCCGTCTCCCACCACCTGTCTGGACTTGGGCGTGGAGGTTCATGGCTGTAGAGAGAGTAGAGAGGAAGTCAGGAGAAGAGAGGGCGAGGGATCGTGAGCACATCTGTGCAGGTTCAGAAAGGGGAATGTCACACCCTCTGTGTGACTGTCACAGGTCAGGTATGCTGCAGCCAGGACACTGGCCTAGGCCAGCCAGGACGGTAATGAAGGAGCATGCACGGCTCCTGCCACCTTGCTAGCTCCACACACAGGAGGAGGAGACATTCATCCGAGTGGCAGGACCTGAAGTTCTGGGCCAGTTTCACTAACGGGCAGGGGCGTCCCAGCATGTTAAAGGCTGCAATCTTGTCCAGTATTTCACTTTTATTCACACACCAGAGGCTCGTTTCCCATGTGATCTTACCTCTTGCTTTCTGGAATGTGGAGCACACCAAGGCTCCAGAAGTCACTCAGACCCCATTCATCCCCTTCCTGTGGCCTTTCCTTCCATGCGGCAGCCCAGCCGGGGTTACTGCCCCAGGCCAGAGCTGTGCGACTGGACCCGCTCGGCACATCAGCGCTTTGGGGGAAACATGTTCATGCTTTTTATGCTTCGGACCGGCCTTTCTTCCCACGATGGGGGTCACATCCAGATGTCAAATTTCTGGACGTGTTTGGTGGGAGATAATATAAATAGAGATTCAGGGTAATTTGGGGAGGAAACAGCTGGGAACATCTCGCTCAAACCTCCTGTATGAGGACCCCTTCCATACTATTCGGTTCTGTTTTTATCAGAGCCTTCCATTGGGGCATGGAGAATAACTCTGAGAAAAGTCAAACTTGACTTTCCATTTGCCTGTTGATCATTGTGCGAACTTCCTTCGGAATTCCAGAGAGAAAGAGGGTGAATTTCAAATCCCCGCCATGCTTTAGGCTGGCAGACTTAGAATGCATCAGCAACGTCTGGCTTCCTGCCTCCAGGTTTTGGTGGCAACCCACCAAGAACATGCGGGTGAGCTTCAGAGGGCCCATGACAGTGAAACCTGAGCGTTCTTTTAGTTGCCTTAGGTATCTGAGGCTCGTCCTGCTCCCCTACTCGGGGACCCTGTGAGTTGCCTCTGAAAGTGGCTCCTGTTGAATGTCTCAGCTCTAGATACCTCCTGGATTTAACTCAAAAAAGTGCCTGAGGCTGGGTGTATTATTTTGCTCAAGCTGCCAAAACAAAGTACCTCAGGCAGGGTGGCTTAAAAAACAGAAATTTATTTTTTCACAGCTCTGTAGGCTAAAAGCACACAAGGTGTGGGCAGCATTGGTTTCATTCTGAGGCCCCTCTCCTTGGCTTGGAGACGGACATCTTCTCCCCATGTCTTCACATGGTGGTCCCGCCATGTCTTTCTGTATCCTAACCTCTTGCTATAAAGTCCTCAGTCATGTTGGACATTTCACTTCATTACCCCTTTACCCTGTCTCCAAATACAGTCACATTCGTAGTACTGGGGATTAGGACTTCAATGCATAAATTGTAGGGGGACACAATTTAGCCATAACACTGACAGAGTGGGAAATGAGATCCTAGACCCAGTTCTGACACTAGGATAAAGTCTAAGGTGCGTAACGTGACAAAGCCCCGTGCCATCTCAGCCCTGGCTGCGTCTGCACACTCACCTTGCGTCTTTCTCTCCCCGGATCCTTACATGCTCCAGACACATTCTTCTTTTCACCTCTGAATTAGACCGGACTTTCTTTTGCCTCCTGACTTTCAAACACATTGATTCCCTCTGCCCAGCTTCTCCCTCAGCTCAGCGTCTCCTTTGCCTGGCTAACTGACACTCGCCCCTCAAGTCTCAGACACGCCCTCCTCAGCGAAGCTCTCCTGGGTCCTCAGTGTAGGTTAGGGCCCCCGGCATCCATTCCCACAGCCCCCACCTCCTCTTCATGACACTCAGACACCTGCAGCACGTCTGTGGACACTGCTCAACTCACTGCTGCAGAAATGTCCCGGCCTGGCTCACTGCTGACCACTGCTGCTTCAGTCAGGAGAGTTGAGGGTGTGCCGCAGAGACAAGCATCCCCAGAAATGCAGTGGTTTAACAGAAAAATGGCTCATGTCTCATGCACAGTGCATGGGTCTGTCTTCAGGAGACTCTGCCCATTGTGGTCCAGGTTGACGAAAGTTCTATCTTGATGTGTGCTTCCACGACCACACACCAGGAGAAGAGAGTTCTGGAAGGGCTCGCACTGGCAATTTAATGTTCCAGCCCGAACACGTCACAGGACATTTCCACTCGCAACTCTTCGGCCAGTCCCATGACCACATCAGGGAGCCAAGAAGTGCAGACTTCCAAATGTCAGTGAACAGCGCTAATGGCTACCACAATAGCAACTCCCGGAGCACAACGGTGACCATGCAGTATGTGTTGAATGATAATAATAGTAGCTTTTATTTATCAAGCACTTACTCTGTTTCAGGCACTGAGTAGTAATTGTATTTATGGAAATACAGATTCATTTCCTCTTCACAATGGCAAACACGTGTCATAGTATCACCCAGCTTTATAAAATCTGTGACTCCGGAGGCCCTTCCTGCTCTTACCCATTTCTCAGCAAATTACCTAGAACATGAGCTTAGCCCGTCATGCCCGCCTTCTCTCCTCCAGTCCTAATTTTGCCCCACTCCCATCAGGCTTTCATCCCCACCACTCCGTAAGGTGACTCTTATCGAAGTCACCTCTGGCCCACCTGCAGCCAAACCGGTAGTAAGTTCTCCGTCCCCTTCTTATTGTATCTCCTGCCAGCTTTTTCATGGCTCACTCCCCTTGCTTGAGATACTTCCTTCTCCGGATATCCACCGTGTTCTTCTCGTCTCCCTGGCCACAGCTGCTCAGTCCCCTGTGCTGGACCCTCCACTTGTCCCCAACCTCCAATGCCACGGGGCTCTAATATTCCACCCAGCCCTCTCTGCCAGCCTCACTCTGGAGGGTCTGTGCCGTGCCATGCCACAGCCTACCCTTTGCATATGCTAACGACTCTCATGTACACCCCCAGGGCCCCTTCCCTACCTACCGCCCTTCCAGCACCTCCGTTCGGATTTCTAGTTGACATCTAGAAGGTAACGCGCTCCAATCAGCACCAGATGCCTGCAGCCTCCCGCCACCCCAAGTCTTCCCCGTCTCAATAAAGGGTAGGAGTATCCACTCAGTGCCCAAGCCCAAAACCTAGGAGTCATCTTAAAGTGTCATCTCACCTTTGGACCCCACATCTAACCCAGCAGTACATTTTCTTGGCTCTACTTCCACCATATAAGCTGAATCCAACTGCTCACTGTTTTCCAGGCCATGACCAGCCCTTACGTGGAAAGTGACCACAGCCTCCTGACTTGCCTGAATGACCTTCCCGTAGCATCCTGAAGGAAATCCACCTGCCTTGCTGAGGTCCCCAGGGTGCTGGACAACCTGTCCCATGCCCCTCTATAATCTCACTATTTCCACTCATACCTCTTTCCCCCCATTGCCGCCCCCTGGCCTCTCTGTTCCCCCAATCCTGGGTTCTTCCATCCCTAGGCATTTTCACTTCCCACGCCTTCTGCTTGGAACACTCTCGTCCCGGGAGTCTGCATGGCAGCTCAGAGATGTCAGAGGACTAGCCCAATGTCACACATCCAGGAAGTGTGAGAGAGGAGGTCGGGAAGAGTTCTGTTTACTCCCCTGCCTCCGCGCTTACCATCACACCGTCCGCCTCTAGACGGTGGTGGTGAAGTGCATTACCGTTGCCTCTCTGCAGTTCTTTCAGCATTAAAATTCCATTTTCTTCTAAGTGTATCTTTGCAAAGGCCATTAAAAGGTCATCTAGCATCTAATCTCCTTTCTTAACTTTGGAGCTAAGAGAGTCCTCTGGTGCTTTCTCAGCTGTAAAACAAAGATAATACCTGCCCGGGAGACTTGAAAGGGATGCCTGGAAAAGTGTCTGGCACACAGTAGGGACCTGATAGATGTTACCGTCCTCCTCCCTGAGGCTGTTCACTTAGTCCCCAGATATCTGGAGGGTAATGTTCCGTGCTAGGTGCTGCAGGAGTTACAAATGTGAACTGGAATAGGGTTCTGCTCTGCAGAGACCCAGATTCTCAGAGGGAACAGAAAGCACTGACTCAAATATCTTCGACACAAGATAGGACATGCAAAGTGCTTGGACCTTGCAGTCCAATAGACCTGGGTTCAATTCTTCATCCCCTGACCTGCTGTTGTGTGATATCAGGGAAGTTACTCAACCTCTCTGGGACTCAATTTTTTTTCAATCTATCAAATGGAGTCAACACCTCAACTCAGTATTATTTACAGGAATTTAACAAGTTACGTATGCATAAAATATACAACATGCGCTCAATAAATGAAAGCTGTTAGGATTGCATTGGCTGGCATTTACTGAGCATTTATTATGTGCCAGGCTTATTCTTGGGGTTTGCAGGTAATAACGTACTCCTCACAGTCGCCCTAGTGAATGAGTACACTTATCTCCCTCATCGTGGGATGAAAAAACAAAAGCACAGACAGGTTAAGTGCCTTGGCTGAGGTCTCACCGCAAGCAAGTGTCCTGTGCTGAGGCTATGAAGTCGTGTACCTAACCACACCACTGGGCAACACTGCCTCTCTGGGAGGAATTCTGCAGAGTGCAGAGCAGGGAAAGCTGAACTCCAGCCTCGATTGAGATGCAGTCAGGGGAGGCCTCTTGTGGAGGCTGGGGGGGGGGCGGGTGCAGCTCCAGAGCTCACCTCAGCCCCAGGCCCCGCTCCCTCAATTCTGCATCCGTCACAGCCTGGGAGTTTTGACCTTCCCCACCCCCAAAGTCTAGCAGGACTGAGGTGTCATGTTTGAAAATTGCCCAGTAAAGTGTGAGAGCAAACCAGGCAGAATGCTAAAAGACCGGAAAACATAAAATTTAAAAACAGCCTCTGACAGTGCAGAAATCAAGGAAGGACTTTTGCAAAAAACAACTCCATTTCCAGCCAAACGGAGCTTTAATCTGCCTAGTAATTTAGTGCATCTGCTTTTCCTTCCCCCGAAAGAGGACCACCCCACCCCGGCCGTGGTAACAAGGGTGAAGGCAAGGCTGGAACCAGGCCCCGTCATGAAGGCCTCCTCCTCCTGGCACTGGGGGTGAGCGACGGTGGCGGACAGAGGGAGTCAAGGGCAGTGGGGGGGGTGCGTTTGGGGTACAAATCCCGTTGTCCGGCACAGTCATTCCGAGCCCATGGGGGTTGGGGGTGGGGCTCTGAAAGCTAAAGCAAAGGAGACCCTTGCAAGCTGGGCTCCCACCAGAGGGGACAGGAAGGAATTTGGAGGCCACACAGAGCGCTCAGCGCAGGGTGGCTTCAGAGGTCCTGGAAGCTTTTGTCGGAAGAATCCTTGAGTTGCCATGTGGGCGCAGGCTACAGACGAAAGCGTGGACTCCGGCACTGGATAAGCCTGGTTCAAACCCAGCCTTGCAGCTTCCAACCTGTGTGACCTTGGGCAAGCCCTTTTGCCTCTCTGAGTTGTGTTCTTGTTTTTTGTGGCGCAGAGATCAGAATATCCGTGTCACGGAGCAGCGAGCAGTTAAGTGCCGCACCATCATCCACAAAAGATGCAGCGCCAGGCACAAAGCAGGAGCTCCAATGTCAGGATCCTTCCTCTCCCCACAGCCTGGGAGAGTAAGACCTGGAGCCTGCTCCTCGGTCCCTGCAAACAGCCTTCATGGCTTTCTCTCCGCCCCTGCGTACCCCTCCAACTGACACTGCAGTGGGGAGGCCGGCTCCCCAGAACAGACTGACTGTGAGGTCCAATAAGCTTGAGGAATGCTCCCCATTCTGTCTCCTCATCAGCACATTAAAGGCTCTGAAAAGGCCTGCAGTGGAGAACCTCACTCAACTTTGCTTAGCCCAAAGTTCTATTTGCCTGTGGAGCTTTTTAGTTTTTGAAGAACATCATGTATGAACATCTCCCAGAAACATATTCCATAGAAATGTGTTTGGGTGATGTCGCCAGAGGATATTAAAGGCAAAGATCAGTTTTATGCGACAGATAAAAATGAATTCAATAATGGTAGCCAAAGTGGATCACTTACCCTTCCCACAACTGATCCTGGGACTTCCCGACTCCATCTGCATCTCCTGCCCAAGCTCCAAGTCTCTGCTCGCTGCCCTCTCATCCATGGAGCCTTCTCTGATTTCCCTTCCACCAGCAGGATGTGGCCTCCCCCATACCCAAAGTCACAGGCATCGTCTCTGCCCCTCTCTTTAGGTACCAAGCACACCCCATCTGTGTCTAGGTGATACCCCATGCATTCATGTGTCTGTGTCCCATCAAAATATAGACTCTCTGAAAGAAGGGACATCGTTGTATCTTCAGGGCTTCTGGAACCTAGGAGGTGTTCCATAACATTGGCCAAAGGAAGCAGGATCCCCACATCTCCCATCAGCCTGAGAACTGCAAATCCACAGATGGTTCTAGCTGGAAGGGATACTGGGAGTTCATGCAACCCAACTCTGAATTCGCTCCATTTCATTCACGTATTAGGCAAGCATTTCATAGCACCTGCTCTGTGCTAGGCATTGGACTAGGTGTTCATAACACAAAGACAAAGCGAGCACGGATCCTGCCTCTACTAGCAGAGGAGACTGGTATGTGCATTGATGGTCTGGGAAGTGGTGGCTCAGAGCCTGGCACGTTCTAGACACACAAGCAATGTTTGTTGAATGACAGAGTGAAAGGTTGGTTAGGATCGGTCCAAAATATGATGGAATACAAGATGCGGTGCTATTTGAGCCGGATCTGGAAGAATGAGGATGTTTCCCAAGTAAAGAAAAGAAGGGGAGAAGGGCATTCCGGGAAGAGGGAGCAACAAACACGGGGGCACAGGAGGAGGGAAGGACATGGTAGGATCCACGAGAAGCTCTTTGAGGGGGACGGATCAGGTGCCCAAGGAAGAAGGAAAGACATGGCGGGATATGGAGAGACCAAGGTCGATTATAACGATCAACATATGCCCTGCCAAGGAATTCGACTCTGGTCCGCTTGTACGCCTGCAAGGAGGGACAGTAAGAGGCCCCCAGGTGGGACCCCTGTAACCTCCCTGTCCTGGTCTGTCACGGGCCGTCCTGAGCCATACAGACCCCCCTTCGGGAAGGAAGGACTTGCTCCATCAGCTGCTGGGAGTGTTGGTGGAAGATGGCACTCAGCTGGCAGTTCTTTCTGGAAATTACCCTCTACTGAAGAGGGCTTGTCTTGCCCTAGGTCATGCCCCCTTCCCAGGGCAGTCTGCATCCAATGGGATGGAGGAGAAGGAAGGCCTATTGCCCTCACCCCAACTCGGCACAGCTCTAGGGGGCGCCCGAGACCCAGAGTGCTCCACGGGTCGGTCGGCTGAAGCTGCCATTGCGACTGCAACACGGCTCAGCCTTGCCCTCTGCCCTCTCCTTCTTCCTTCCCAAGAGCATTTACCAATAAACACACTTCATGCTAACCTCCATCCCGGAATTTGCTTCCCAGGAAACCCAACCCATGAGACTCCTGGTGGGTAGAGTGAAATACACTCTCCCTTCCAGAACGCATCTGTTTGTGAGAGCCGATATGTATTAATCACTCACATTTATTGACCATTCATCACGTGCTAAGCTCTATTCATTCATTGGATCTGAACACCAACCTTAGGACAGGTGTTACTATCATCTCCCTTTTATAAATGAAGAAACTGAGGCACAGGGAGGTTACATGACCTGCCCAAGATCACGAAGCCAGTATGTGGTAGAGGTAGGTATTGAACCCAGGCGGTCTGGCTCTAAAGCCACACCTTCCGGCACTGCCCTCCTCCTGGAAACTTCACTGTGTTGGCTGGGGGAAGAGGGGTTCTGCGGAGAGAACCCACGAGAGTGGAGAAAGGTGAGGACAGCGGAGGCATGGCATGGCGTCCAACCCCCACCACACCCTTGCACGGATTGGAGCTCCAGTGGGGACGGGCAGACTGAGCCACCGCATGAGTTGTTCTTCTGAGGAACTGGATGAAATATGGGGCACAAGGAATATTGTTCTGGGAGTCAGGTGACAAGGTAAGGTAAAGAGCTAAGAAGAGGAAATACTTGCCCTGCATACATGGAAAGTGGCTTTGGGGACACTAGGACATAGCATCCTGGGTCAATTACTGGAGTTTCTGTGCGGAAACAATGGCGGGACCCAGAGGCCAAGGGTTTCACAGGTTTCTTTATAAGGATGTGGGTGATGTTCCCAACCTGAGAACTCCCCCAAATCCAGGGAGATTCTGTTGGGGCTGAGGTCTTGATGCCTTGTCGGTGAAGGCTTGGAGCCATCAAGATCTGGACACGGTGGCTTGATATATGGATATATGGATTATAAGAATGTTCCCAAGTTACTGGTGAGATCACTGCGGCTCAGAATGACAAAGCCACTTGCCCAGGCCACGCATCTGCCACCTTCCACATCTCAGCTGGCTGGCTGAGGGGCTCAAGAGCGTCGCATTTCATCTCCTGATGAAGAGCCTGGCTTCAATCCCGCAGTCACATGGGCGCACCTGTGCTCATGGTTCCCAAAACCCAAGAGGAAAGCCTCAAAAGTTGTGGTAGCATGCTTCACCTCTTTGAATTAAATCTTTCTCTTCTCAGCCATCTCCTTCCTTCTATCTCAGACTCTAGCATCTATTAAAATAATAAAATAAACACATTTTACCATGAATAATTGAAAGGATAGCAATTTATTAGGAGGCAAAAGACCTGAGTTCCAATCCTGGTTCTTTCTCTATATCCCTGTAAGACCTTAAGAACCTTCCTTCCCCTCTCTACACTACAAGAGTGCCAGTAATAAAACACGTGGGTTGTCCTGAATCATCCACAAAGACACCTTTGCCTGGAATGTCTTGTAAATTAAGATTCATTCATACTAAGGTGTAAATGACTGCTAACAACTGATAACATCAACCCAACCTCTGTCAAGAGAACTGCAACCATACAAAGACCAACATCTTGAGTTAAAGCTGACTAGAAAAAGGACACTCCTGTGATGGCATTTTAGCTACAACAAGCACTGGCCATCAGGCTCTGTTAAGTGACAGGAAAGAGAAATTTGCATTGATTTGGCAATTTATGGATATTTTTCTCAGAACATCATAAGATGGCAACCACCCCATTGTCAGACTAGGAAGCTATGGCTCACAGGTGATAAGAAATTCAGTCAAAGTTACCCAACCACAGAGCGGCAGAGACCTGAGCTGGCTGTATCGCAGACCACTGCATCCTGCCCGCCACCCCATCATCCACGCTACGGGCAAGGGGATTAGCGGAGGCCCCCTGCCATCTCCACTTTCCAGCCTAGAAAGATCTCTTGTCTCGTTTGCATTGATTTTCGTGTGGTTGTTTGTTCTTGATGCATTTGCAGAATCTGAGATCCCGGCTGCAAATAAGGCAGATAAAAAGAGAGGTCAAGGGAATGGGAGAGGCGGACTCCTCTCAGCGGCGCCGGCATTGAAAATATCTCCCGCTGTCTCCACTGCTATTTGTTGCCTCCTTACTTCCTCCACGATAATGTTCCAGCCACATCTCCAGCCCATCCATTTGTAAACCCCTGGCTGGTGATAGGTCGTGAAGGTGACCACAGAAATTGGTATAGATCCTGAGATATTAATTCCCGGCACCCCCTGCCCTGGTGCAATAGCCGCTTAACTAATCTTCCTGCCTCTAGTCTCAATGCCTCTCCCAACACGACCCATAAAATGTTACGATATGAAATGCCCCAAAGTGCAACCTGAAAATCTTCAGTGGCTCCTTAATTGCCTTCAGAAGAAAGTCCCCGTGGTGTCCGTGGTTTAGCCACAAGCTGCTTTTCAAATCTTAGGTCCCACTGCCTCGTTTATCCTGCCACCCAGGAATACAGCCCTTCCCTACATGCTGAAAAATGCAGGGATTTCCCACTCCATGTCTATCTCACGCTTCTTGTTCCCAATCCCTATCCCAGCCTCTTCTGTAGGTCCTAAGCCCACCACAGAGTCGTCGCTCTGGACAGCGCTGAGAACCATCTGCCTCTCATTTTGTGCCGGTGACTTTATCTTTGTCTCTCCTACTCGACATCCCTTCTCTCCTCACCTCCACCTCTGATTCCAATCCCACTAAAAACTGAGCTCTACAAAAGCAATGGCCTGGTTTAGCGCATGTCCATGTCCCCTGTCCCCAGCAAAGAACCCAGAACACAGTAGGTCTCGGTAAATGCCGTGAATGATGCAGGCCAATTAATAACGATGGCCCCTTACATTAGAACAGCAGTTTGCATGAATGATCCACTCCTCAGTCAAGCCCTATAAAGACCCCAGGAGGAGAGATTACCTGCCGCCTTAGCACAGGAACAAGGTATGGCCCTGAGAGGGGGAACAGCTTGCTCAAGGTTGCACAGTCCTTCAGCAGTGAGGTTAAGACTACAACTTTGCTCTCCTGCCCAAGCACAGCATCTGGGGATTTTTAGTTTACAGAATTGTTCTGTCCCTTCCAGCAATCCCAGCTTCCATCCCAGACTACTCCCGGGCACAGGCCCTGGGAGGACCTAGAGGCTTCACGGAGATGCCACTGCAAACTCTGAAGGCTCACCGATGACCCCTGCAGACTCACCTGAGAGGGCCCAGCCAGCCGTGCCTTCTGGGTTCTGCCTGACAGATGCCAACTGCTGCTGCAGAGAGCACGAGAGCGAGCCCAGAGCGAGGCAGCTGGGGCCTCAGCAGCTGATGCTGCCTTGCACTCTTGGCATCTGCCAGGCTGACTTCATTTCCAGATTTTGCACCTGCAGGTATCGAGGATGCTTCCTGGCCTATCAGAATAATGGGATCAGGCTTGTTAATTTGCAGCCTCAAATTCCTCTTGACTGCTGCTCTCGGCCCTGGGGTCAGCACCCAGGCACCCATCTGGTGACCCCTTGGAAAGGTCCTTGGACACAGGTCTCCTCCTCAAATCTGCTTCATTCCTCGCAGTAAGCAAAGAACCCAACGCTCATCGAGAAAGGTCAAACACCCGCACTGTGTTTGTTCGCGAGGGTGATATTTCACCAAAGAGCAGATGCTTCCTAAACGATAAATAAGAGCAGCAGCTCCCAGCTGGTCTCAGGGGAGGGAGAGGCCTCCACTCCACGTGCAGCACAGGCTCCAGCGAAGACCGGGAAGGAGGCCAGGGCAGAGTTTAATTCATCGCGACACGCGACCTCAGAGGAACAGGGAACGGGTACAGTGCCCAGCACGTAGTGTGTCCTCCATGAATGCTTAGTGAGACGACAGACAATTTTATTAGCCACCATTTACTGAACACTGGAGGCAGCTCAGGTGTGTCTGGCTGCAGGGTCTGAGTTCCTAACCACCGTGCTAATGTGCTACAAGTGGGTGGGGCCTGATAATCCCAGGGCTGGACCTGAGCTCTGCCTTGAGTCAAGTAGCTACAGGGCAAGAACTCAGAAATGACGCTGGAGGCAGAAGAGATCAACCGCCTATTTAGCATGGAAGAAACATTGCATACCTTGGAGTCCAATGGACTTGGGTTTGGATGTTATTCCCTCTGCTCTTTAACTGTATGGACCCCACAGAATTACTGAGTTTCTGATCCTTTTTATCTCCTTTGTAAAATGAGCTGAATAAGAACCATTTTGCATAAGTACCACTAGCATCACATAGGGCAATTTGTATAAAGGCTAGGTATACAGTAGGTGTTTAACAAATGTTAGCCATTATTGTCACGTCTGTGAGTAGGCAAAACCAAGGAGCATGTAGAATGAATAATGAATGGAAGGATTAACTGAGATGGTGGACAGGTTTCCAAGATTAAATATCTCTAATTGCTTGTGCAATCGAGGGCCACCTCCTTAACATCCTCCCATTGCGACAGGCAGTGTGACGTCTATGGAAGAGGAGAGCTTACCACGGAACACTCTGAGGATCTAAAGAAAAACTTAGACTCAAATCTCTGTGTCCAGTTCTCCACCCGTACACCATGAGGCTCCCTGCCCGCCCTCAAAGCAGGGGCTCTCCAGCCAAGGGTCTTGGGTCTTCCCTCTCGCCTTCTTTCTCAGCTCTTGCTCCTGCTCGGTGCTGACCCAGCTAGATTCTAAGCAACATGGTATTTATACAAACAGCAGCGGAATGTTATTGAGCGGTTTTAAGCCAAAATGTCATGGGATCAGCTTTGTGCATTTAAAAAGATCTTTCATGCTGCAGATGGAAGACCGTGCAGAGTGGACGGAATGGATTTGAGGGAACCAAGCAGAAAGCACCTGAAGTCATCCAGGCAAGAGATTATGGTTCCTCAGACTAGTGGTGGCCACGGAGCCGGGGGAAGTATGGAGATGAGAGGTAGCGAGGAGGTAAAATTGGCAGGTCTCCTGGATGGACCGGAGTGGGGGGTAAGAGGAAGGGTGGTGTGAAAAATGAATTGGGGACTCCTGGCTTGCATAACCAGATGGACGATGCTCCCTTGGCTGATATGAGGAGGGTGGATGAGCACCAAACTTGAGGGTGGAGCAAGACCCTGGGCAATGTTTGGAGCATAACCGTTGTCTGAGAGATCAGAAAGAGTCACCAAGGAGGCCTTTCTCGCTGCAGTCTGTGACATACCGTGGCGTGTAGCGGAGTATGACATGAGTGTGGAAGGGGCCAGTGTTCCACTCATGACGGCCTGGTCACCAAGGGTTAGACTGAGAAAACAGAACCAAAACTATCACCCCCGCCTCTTGGGAGCTTGGGATTTACACAAGCATGATGGCGCCTCCGCATGTAATCAGCAGTCAGCACCATGGCCAGAGCCAGAAGGTGCTCCCACATTAGGAGGGAGGATCAGGGACAAAGGCAGAAAGCTGGGGACCATGGCCAGTCACGAGCGGATGGGATCCCTAGGAATCCTGATGGACCTAGAAGGAGACTTCTTTGGTCATTTTCCTAGTGGCAGCTAACCCAGGAGATTCCTGTGTTTCTTACTCATACACCTATTGCAGCATCCCAGCCGGAATCCCATGGTCCCGGGGAAGCCCTTCATGCCTGTGAGCCACAGTGTTCTTACTTGCAAGGGTTTAATCTGATCTGTAAGAGATCAAGCTGCCTGGGTTACTTTGAGAATCAAATGAGGTAATGCATATTAAGTGTAACAAATAGCACACAGTAGGCAATCAATAAATGTCAGTTGAGATCCCCACCTGCCATCTTGCAGAGCTGACTTCCATTTGGTTTCATCAATTAATCAACACTGACAGAGCCTTTGGTATGTGCTAAGTGCAAAGAAGAATCAAAAGGAGGGACGGGCAGGATTTATGTCCTTAAGGGGCTCGCGGTCCATCAGGACAGGAGAACACACAAACACCCAGTTCCAGTACAGGTAACAAAGGGAAAGCAATGCTACTAACTGACTGCAGAAGCCACTCTGCCTCTAAGAAGTGGCACAACTTCCTCTAGAGTGGATAGCTCTCTTTTTTTTTTTTTTTTTTTTTTTTTTTTTCAGAAAAAAAAAATACCTAGGTAGGTACTTTCTGGGTGAGAAAAGTGACCCCACCATACCCACCTAGGGTGTGTCTGGGAAGGAGAATGTGAACCAAAGTGAGAGATAAGGAATGATTAAGAGCGTGTGCAATGACCTTGCGTTGCGATGCTCTGCGTTGCCTTGGATATAAGAAAGATCTGCAAAAGAAATGACCAGAAAGTATGCGGGGTGAAGGGAATTTGGGTGGAAAGAAACCAAGAGGAAGTTGATCAATATGATGACAGTAAAGTTTCTGGGTAGGTAGTGGCTAGTCTTTCAGACCAGGGGAATTTTCTAGAAATTGGGTACCTAATGTTCACTTTTAAGTTAATGTCTGTGCCATCCTGCAACATTACCACCATGACTTGCATCCCCTAAGCCCACTGCCACACACGCGGTCCTGGTTGCCAGCTCTTTGGGGCAAATGGAAGCACTGAGGTGTGTCCAGGTGAGGGTCTATTCAGCTTCGGAAAGACACACATGATGGGAAAAGATGAGAGGACAGAGACAACTCTGCGGAAGCGGCAAAGTGGGACCAGGAGTGACACAGAGGGGTAAAGCCCCTTAAAGTCCCTGGAGGTATGAAAAGGAAGACTGGCTTTCCTACCAGTTATGCAACGCGGATCTTGAAGGTTAAGGTGATCCTTCTGACTGTGCTTAGGACCTGTTGGGTAATGACACCGGGTTTACAAGGATCAATAATATAGCTGTGGTCACCAGGTGGTAACAAGCCTGTGCATACAAATGTGAGGATGCCGCCACTAGTAGTCTCGATAGTGCTGAGATTCACAGACCAGGCCCAGTCCACTTCAGCCCCTGCCCTCAATTTACTCATCTGTGAAATGGGAATAATAAGAGTACCTGTTAGGATTGTTAGGCAGTTTGGAAGAAATTGGCACATGCAAAAACCTAGAACAGTGTTTGGCGTATAGGAAATGCTCAATTACAATAGTCCCCCCCTTATCTGTGGTTTTGCTTTCTGCAGTTTCAGTTGCCCAACATAGAGTACAATAAGATGTTTTGAGAGAGAGAGAGAGTGGCCCCATCTCAGCCTCTTGAGTAGCTGGGACTACAGGTGTACACCACCACACTCCGGCTAATTTTATTTTATTTTTTTTTTTTAGAGATGAGGGGGTCTCACTATGTCGCCCAGGCTGGTCTCAAACTCCTGGCCTCAAATGCCTCCCAAAGTGTTGGGCTTACAAGCATGAGCCACTGTGCCTGGCCATAATTTTTATTGTAGTATATTGTTATAATTGTTCTGTTTTATTATTATTGTTCTCTTATTAAGCCTAATTTATAAATTAAGCTTTATCGTAGGTATGTATATATAGGAAAAAACATAAATATGTATAGGGTTTGGTACTATCTGCAGTTTCAGGTATCTACTGGGGGTCTTGCAACATATGCCCCATGGCTAAGGGGAGACTGCAGCGGTATTACCTAGAACCGGTAATCACAGTAGCCGCAGGAAGAGCAATCGTGGTAGAACTAGAGAACGCCCACGGCTATAGTGACCTGAAGCCAAACTTCTCAAGCCCAGGCCTCGTCAGCACCGTCATGTCCGTGTTATGGGTTGAATTGTCCTCCCCAAAGAGATATGTTGAACTCCTAAAGACCAGCACCTCAGAATGTGGCCTTATTTGGAAATAGGGGTGTTACCAGCGTAACTAGTTGAGGTCACACTGGAGTGAGGCAGGCCCCTGGTCCAACACGACTGTGTCTTTATGAAACGAGGCGAGAGAGGCACAGAGGGGAGAATCCCACGTGCAGACAGAGACGCGCAGCGGGAGGGCGCCACGGGACAACCAAGGGGGAGATCGCAGTGGGGCATCTCCAGGCCAAGGCGCACCATGGCTTGCTGACGACATCTGGAGCTCAGAGAGAGGCACAGAGCCAATCCTCCCCCGAGCCTTTGAGAGGGCACGGCCCTGCCAACACCTCGATTTCAGACTTCTGGCCTCTAGAACTGTGAAAGAATAAATCCCTGCTGTTCAAGCCACCCAGCTTGGGGGACTTTGCTATGGCAGCCCGAGGAAGCTAATACGGGCCCCCCGGATGCCTCTGCCACCACTGGAGGATGCACCCCGGAGAGCCCTCTAGATTCCTGGCCTCTCCGGCCAGAAGCCCCCAGCAGGAAAGCCAAAGCCGCCTCGGCTCTTAGCCACAGCTCTCCCCAGGGGCTCGAACACCCCACTCAGGAGCCATGCCAGTGGGTTCTTCGCAGTGCACTCCTCTCTTTGAGGCTCCTCGTCACCGCTGAGGCCTCCAGCAGTCCCTGCTCTGGTAGCAGCGGCAGCAGCCACCTTTGCTCAGGGCCAAGGTGCACCACGGGGTCTGGGGCATGAGATAGCTTTCACCCACCTCTAGGCTGCACTGTGCCCTGGGCAGGGCTGCGTCTGCCCTCGGGTCTCACGAGGGAAGGCTCCA
This sequence comes from Indri indri, assembly GCA_004363605.1. Lineage (NCBI taxonomy): Eukaryota > Metazoa > Chordata > Mammalia > Primates > Indriidae > Indri > Indri indri. The sequence goes on from RJWJ010002912.1 coordinate 65,089, forward strand.
GGTCTTGGCCCCAGCTGTCATCCGTCCATCAGCGCTCGGAACCCGTAGCTTCTGCTGACAGCGGGGCTCGGAGGCCATGGAGCCCTGCCACTCTTCTCTCCCCCTGCTCTCCCCCCACTCAGACAGCGCACACGCATACACACACACACACACACATGCACACGTGCACACACACACACGCACACACACATACACACACGCATACACACACACGCACACACACATACACACACGCATACACACATGCATACACACACGCATACACACATGCATACACACACATACACACACGCATACACACACGCATACACACACGTGCGCGCGCACACACTCACAGAGTCTCTTTCTTTTCCTTCCTCAGAAAAAACTAAAGCCTTGGAAGTGCTGGGCTGGGCAATGTGGTCGTATCATCTGCTCCCCCGGTGTACCCATTCCCACCTCTCACCCAGCCAGGACATGGGAGCACAAAGGACAAAGGGAGCCATTTGCACCAGAAAATCAAGGAGGGCTTCAGAGAGGTGGCATCTAGACTCCAGTGTCCTGGTAATGGGGGAAGACTGGGTGGTCTGGAACACAGGTGTGTGAAACAGGGTGGCAGGACAAGAAGCCAGAAAATTAGGTCAGGACTAGTCTTAGAAAACCATGGCAAGGTCTATGTAGTATCCTTCAAGATGATGTTTCTTAGCCAGCGTGGGATATCAGATCCCTGGGAGACCTTTTTAAAATGCACATACCTTCCCTCTCCACCCTTCTTTCCACTCCACACCACTTCCAATATTTCATATCTGAGGAGGAACCTGGAAATGTGCATTTTGATAATATGTCCCATGCAATGATTGCAAACCCCTGTCACAGAGAATGGGGAGCCATAGAAGGTGTTTGAGGGAGGAAGTGGCATGATCCAACCTGTATCTTGGGGAAATACCTTTGATGTCTACAGCGAAAGATGCCCCAAGGAGAGCCCCATGCATACAGATCAGTCTCTATCTTTGTGCAAATTAGAAAAAGGTGCCTTAGCTCCAGCAGCATTTTTCAAAGGTGGGTAGATTAACCTGCACAACCCCAAGCAGCCTGGCTTTGGCAGGGCAGGGATGTGGCTATGTTACTGCCCCCCCCCATGGCCCTCATGTATAGAAGGGGGAGGTGGAGGAAGGGAAGTGGGGGGAGAGGGGCAGGCTAGGGAAATCTCTGGCCCAGACTTTAATCTGCACCGTCAGCTAAAATTCACCAGCACAGACGCTCCAGATGTCCAGCGTCTTTCTAACACGATGGCCAGAGTGTGCGTGTCCCATCGAGAATCACGCGGTGCTGCTCCTGTGTGTATGAGCCCGCTTGGCTTGGCCTGGCTCTGCCACAGGGGAGGTTTTCAGAGGTCAGTGAGCAAACACACACCTATACCACGTCCATCGCCACACCTGCCCAGCACCACACCCTTTGCAGAACACGTGCTCTAAGACTCCAATTCCACCCCTCACATGAAGCAATGGTGTCAGATTCAGAGAGAAAAAAAGTGGGAATCAGGTCTCCAAGAGCAATAGGCAGGTGAGCTCAGGAGTCAGCCCAACTGTGTTCAGGATGAGGCATGCATGTTTGTGTTCATCAGTGAATACGTTGTATTATGGACTCCGCTGGGTGTGTGTACAGCCCTGTGTGCCAGCTGGAAGGCCTGGATTCTCCATCGCCATTCACACTATCTCATGTAAGTTAGTCTATATTTCTAATATAAAAAGTATTTCCTCAGATGTGCCACATTTGTGCAGTACACAACCTGAACATCTGTACACAGTGGCTCTGATGGTCCACTGATAAGTCCTGTGTATCTGGCTCTCTCCCCATAGGACCACTGGGAGGATCAAATAAGATAAGAGATGGAAAGGCACTTTTATCCTAGATTTTATTATTGTTATTTCTACTGCCTTAATGAAATGTCCCTCCTGGGTCTTTGAATTACCTCCCAGACCATTTCTTTTTCTATCGACTTTGGATCCCCAAGAGAGAATCCCATTTTCAACAACTTTCAGCTGCTGGAGATTTGTGGAATATAGAATGACAGAGCTGGAAGGCACCCTAGGGATCCTCTACTCTCACTTTCATACAGATGGAAACTAAAGACACAGAGGTGCAGCACCTGGCCTGAGACGCACAGCAAACTAGTGTCAGCCCTTTGCCTTGACCCATGTGCATGGTGCTGCTCCCAGGCTCTGAGGCGGGAATATCATCCAGGGGGTCACAGAAGGTCCCCCCTCCCCATCAGGACCTCGGCCATCCTCTCTTCTCCAAGGCTCTGAGGGAGCCTGTGGGAGCCGAGCAGAGTCGCTGGCTTCCTCTCTACATCTGCAGCTGAATCGGGCGGCTTCATCAGCAGGCTCAGAACTTGCCAGAAAAGAAGCATCAGGCACCGGGACAAGGGTGTCCCTGAACACCGTCTTGGCTGCCTCCGGTGCTCAGAAAACACTTAACACTTCACACGGAACTCTTGACAGAAATACGCTATTTTGTGCAGAGTTCCTGACAGGCTGGCAGGAGAGTCTCAGGAGAAACAAAGGGAGATTTATTGGAAAGAAAAGAGAAGGCAGGTGGGATTGTATGAGGAATAGAAGCAAAATGAAAAAAAAAAAAAAAGAGGAAAGAAAAGAAAGAAAATGGTTCTGGCGAAAAGGCGTACTGGTCAACCGGCGGAGAAAACACAGACGCTTCCGATCCATCTTGCTCAACAAACTACACCTGGGTGATGCCTTTCTAAACAGGATGATTTAATCCTTCCACCTTCAAGGCTCCGTGCTGGCGCTGACTGCTAACGAGGAGAGAGCGGTTATAGCTCTGTTACCATAGAGGCTGTCTTTTGGTGACCAAATTTATGATCAGAAACATCATTATCAGACACCCTCTGCTTTATATGAGTCTGTGTTTGTCCCATCCCAAAAGCAGATGGTGAATTTCTCCCCACGCAGGGACCATGTGGCTCTGGGTACCCTTCCCTGCACCTAACGGAGAGCTGAGATTGCAGTCGAAATTTAATGTATTTTTAAAGGGACTTTATTTAAAAACAAAATTATTGGGACACCCGACCTGAGAAGTCTCAATGTTCTTTGAGGGGACATAGAAATGGAATATTTGAAATATGAATTTGGGCTGAGCACCTGGGCCAGGTGAACAAGGTGTATGTGTTATTTGACAGGTGGGAAATGACAGCAACTAAGACAATGACAATAACCATAGCAGGTACCATGTCTCCCAACAGACCACAGAACTGCCTTCTCCAATTTCCAATTTCTCTAATATTTATTTTACAATTTGACAAATATTTATTGAGCACCTTCTGTGGGCCTGGGGTGGGCTTAACCTTTGGGGAAGGAGATATAAAAACAAAGAGAATACGGTCACTGCCCTCAGAGGGGTCAGAGCTCGCGGGCAGATGCACGAATAAAGATACAGTTGACCCTTGAACGCAGAGGTTGGGGCACCGACCCCCCTGTGCTTGAAAATTCAGCTGTAACTTTTGACTCAACAAAAACTGATCTACTAGTAGCCCACTGTTGACCAGAAGCCTTACCAATAATATAGTCAATTAACATATTTTGTATATCATATGTGTTATATGCTGTATGCTTATGATAAAGTAAGTCGGGAAAAAGAAAATGTTATTGAGAAAATCATAAGGAAGAGAAAATATATTTACTACTCATTGAGTGGAAGTGGATCACCATAAAGGTCTTCATCTCCATCGCAGTCGTGTCAAGTGGGCCGAGGAGGAGAAGGAAGAGGAGGGGTCGGTCTCGCTGTCTCAGGGGAGGCCAAGGCAAAAGAAAACCCATGTGTAAGTGGACTTGCGAAGTTCAAACCCGTGGTGTTCAAGGGTCAACTGAATATCCTACAATGCAACTACCGCCATCGTCAGGGTGCAAAGTGCTGTGGGAACAAAAAGGAGGTCCCCGAACTCTGCAAAAGGAGAAGCAGGGGTGACTTCACAGAGGAGGTGACTTTCGAGTTGGGCCTTGAAAGATGGGTGGAGGGTTGAGAGCTGGAAGGGCCTTCTGGACAGGGGAAGTTTGAGCGGTGAGGGAAGTTCGGTAGGGTAGGCCGGGCAGTGGGGAGGAGCCAGGCTGCGAGTGCCCGATTGTGGAGCTGGGGCTCTGACCTTAGCCCCGACTTAGGGAGGTTTGTGAGCAGAACAAGGCTCCTGTGGGAGTATTGGGAAAACCATGGGTTGGTAGACACCCCAGGCAGGAACTGCAGGTCCGAAGCTGTTTCCTCAAAAATATTTTGAGGGCTGCTGCCATAACAAAGGGTCTGTAAGCAACACTAGATTCAGGAGATGTTCTTGGGGATGAATGACAAGACTTAATAACCGTTTGGATGGAGAAAGAAAGAAGAGGAAAAAACGGTCAAAAAAGATGAGGTTTCCAGCTCACACGACTGAGAAGCTACTGGTGCTGTTAGCCAAACATGGAAATAAGACTAAGGATCCAATCCAGGGGAAGAAAGGGTGAGTGCAGAACTGCCCCTTCCCTCAGTAGGAGCTTCCCTTGCCAACTCTTTCCCTTCCTCTGCCTGACATCGAGTAGATATTCCATTATTAATTATTGTCACCTGCCACTAGAAATGCATGCTCTCCCTTGAGGATAAAGATATAGATAAATGTTGTCTTATAGAGAGACTATGCTGCCTTTCAAAGCACAGACTTCTGCAAGGCAGAAGAAAGAAGATGATCCCTGTTGGAGAAATCAGAAAAGGCTTCCTAGAGGAGGTGGCGTTGGATTTCAGCCTTGAAGGATGAATAAGAGTTCAACCCACAGAAATGTGGGCAGGGAGCATGAGCCGAGGCAATGAGGGACAGTGGGTCGAGGCAGTCTGGCAGTACAGGGGGACAGAGGGGAGTTGTGAGAGGGAAGTAGGGAGCATTGGAAACACCGGCGGGAATCGGCGCTGAATTAGGAGCACTGTGGAAAGCTACACAAGGTTTCTAAGCAGGGGACCGACCCTGGACTTTGGAAGGTCATGGCCGTCAATGGCAGAGGCCTGATGGAGCAAGCCATGGAAGCAGCTTGAATGGAGAAGGAGAAAACAGCTCTCAGAGCTGCCTCTCCGTCCTCACGGGGCCGTCAGTTCCTGGGCTCAGGGTAGCCCTCTTCTGGGGCCGGCTCAAGGAAAGCTCCCAGAGCTAATAATTTTATGTCGAGTCTTGTGTAAAACCAGGTTGGATTAATTATTGATGCAAACTTAGGCAAATGAAAGCTCCCTCTGGCTTGGCAAGGTTCCCCTCCGCGAAATTAGCTTAAGCAGCTCTGGCTGCTTCCTGGGGAGAGGCACACGCCTGTCAGCGGCTCCCGACCCACCCGCGGGGACAGGCACATGGAGGGGCTTTGAACCTCTGGCTTCAGATCTGTGCCCAGATTCTGAGCGGCTTCCGGACACCATCTGGGCTGGGGGTGGGGAGCAGCCCCAGACAACTTGCTCCCAGGCCTCCCGTGGATCCCCTCGCAGCCCGGCCGTGCGCAGAAAACAATATCAGCGATAACAACCTCGCAGATTCAATTCCATCCCATTTAATTAAACGGCTTTGGCGCTCACAAACTGCGGCAATGGATGTGAGCTCATGCCAGACACACATCTGCAGACCTGCGACACAGCGCACTTTGGAAGGTGCAGCAGAGGCCAGTTGCCACCACGGGGAGAGCCCTGCACCAGGCCACGCCAGTGAACAATGCTCCAGTCGGTACAGCCTCCCGGAAGGGACGAGCTTCATCCAACCATTTCTGCCACAGACGTTGACGGAGCGTCTACCATGTGCCTGGCCCTGTCGTGGGCCCTGGAGATTCAGAGGTGGAAGAGGTGGCCTTGCTGTTAAAAGACCCAAATTCTCCCGGGAACACGGAGGAGCAAGCTGACAATGACATGTTAGCATACTCAGTGTTTTCATAGGGCAGCCCAACCTGGGGGTGCCGGGAAGGTCTGGAGGAAGCCCCCCTGTATTGCCAAGTGTTTGGACATTATCCTGAGTGGTGGGAGCCCCTGCTGGGGGGAGGATTAAGCAGGGAGTGTATTTATCAAACACTCCCCACGTCGCAGACACCATGCACGTGCTAAGAACACTGCAGGAAGCAAGACAGTCCAGTCCCCTCCTCCCAAGTTTCTCCCCAGCCTCCCAGGCAAGCGTCAAGCCTCCCCCAACAGACCAGTAGCAAGGAACAAAACCTGGAGTAAGTCAATCGAGGGGCAGTATGAATGCAGCGTGACAGGAGCAATGAGCTTGGCCATGTCGGTGCCCGAGGCGCTTCCCCCACCTGGGAATGGGCATCGTGCCCTCTACCCACCTGGGTGATCACAGATCACATATAAAAGGCCAGGTACATGGTAGACACTCGGCACACGTCTTGAGTGAATGAAACATGATGGAAGTTCTTGGTCTACTGAAAAGCATCACACCACATTGCAGGTAAGTAATGCACTCTAGTCCTCAGGGTACAGTGTCTGTTGTTTCTGCTGTAACAGACGATTGGTTGCACTTTATAGTTTACAAAAGGGAATGCAGGATGGGAATAGTGTTTACGGAGCATTCGCTCATTCATTCAGTCAGCGAATAGTTAGGAGCCAGACACTGTCTTTGGACCCTGTGGTGCGATGGTGACCAAAACAGACCTGGCCCCGGCCCCTAAACCTCGTGGTGAATGGAGAGGTGGATACCAATGAAATAGCCTCACAAACGAATGTAAATCACCCGCTGCGGTGAGTGTGCCCAGAAAGAGACGTGTGCGAAAATGCAGAAAATGTAAGAAGATGGCCACGAGACGCTTTCCACCCCGGGGCCTTTGGCTGTTGTTCCTCTGCCCGAACACCTTTCCCAGCTCCGACAGGGCTGGTCCTTCCCAGACCCCAGCTTAGATGTCATCTTCCCACATCAGCCACCCCTGAACATCCCTCGGGCACTCTCTAGCATGACCCTGCTTTGTTTTCCCCAAAGCGCTTGTCATTATCAGATACTTCCTTTGTTAACGTATTTCTTCATTCGTTTACTGCCTGTCTCTGCCTGGTCGACTGTGGGCTGCGTGAGAGCGGGGCCACCACACTATCCCCAGCCTCTGGAACAGAGTCGCAACCGGAGCAAATAAACACGAGTCCGCCGGAGAAGGACAGACAGCCAGGAAGACATGGGGCTGAGATTTCAACCCGTTCTGAAACTAGAGCTTCCCCGTCTAGGATGTACTCAGATGCGATCACATGAGAAGACAGGGACTAGCTTCAAAAGAGGTGAGATCTCCAAAAACATACCAGCTGTCATGAATCTCATCTGTAAAATGGCGATAATAATAAAACCTGCCTCCAAACATTGTTATATAACATGCTTAGAGTGGTCCTGGCAATGTCACTGTTCCTGTCGCTGTTGTTGTTTGGAGTAGTAATTGAGGAGGGGGTGAGGGTGGGGGTGGGGGTGGCGGCAGAAGAATTGTGAGTTTTAAAACTGCTCTCAAAACGTGCATGACTGAACTTGACTTCAAACATTCCCAGGGAAGTTAACTAATTCTACTGAGGGCTTCCAAGCCTCTTCCTTCTTAGATTAGTTAAGGATTCCTGCGCCTACCCCCAGTGTGACTGTCCAATATTTTCTGTGTACCTCCAAAGGAAAAAGTGTGATCTGGTAAAACAAACCCAGGCTTAAAGAATAGACTGACGTAGGTTCAAGTTTTGACTCTTCCCTTTACTAGAATTTGAAGTGGTTACTACACCTCCGAGTCTCACTTTCTTGGTCTATGAAACAAGAACAAGAACCTGTGCTTTGTGAGGTTGCTGAACAGCCAAAGCGGTGCTGTATGGTACCGTATAACATTGTACATAACATGCAGCTCCGTAGCAATCACCTGCTCTCTGGGTTTGCTCAGACGGAGAGGGACTGCCAAAGTTCTACTGGGCTCCCTAAAGTCCTTTTATCTCCCAAATTCATCCTTAATTTCCTGAACGACTTTGAGTCACAATTCCACCCTTGCCGAGCCTCAGTTTCCCAGGCTCTAACGCTGGAGTAGCCAATTTTTTTCTAACTTAATTATACCCTCTGAGAAAGTGCCTCATGATGCGTGCGCTAAATTAAAATATTAATTAAAATAAAGCATGAGCTCAGCAACAATTAAAACCAGAGAAGAAAATATATAATAAAATAATTCATAAATATGTGTGTGTGTGTGTCTGTGTGTGTGTGTGTGTCTCTGTGTGTGTGTGTGTGTGTGTGTGCGTGTGTAGTATATAAAGCACACCCCAGCCTCAGTCTCATAGTCCTCAGGATCTAAAAATGACTTGAAGGCTGACAACAAGGAACTTGTTCCCAAAATCATGTAGGATAACCAGGAAGCCATAAACTTCCAAAGGATATGCCCTTTGAGTCTCTCAAGGTAGACGTTTTGAAATGGTAGCAGAATTCAGCTTTTGCCCATTTATTCAGGTAAATGCAGCCAGGTCTCGGGGATGCAGAGAAATCCCCCCTTGATAAACAAGTGTTTTTTAATGTGTTGCTCCATGTCAGTCCCCATGCCAGGCCCTGGGGACGCAGAGTGACAATGTGGCTCCCATCCCCTAGAGGAGCTGAGCCCAGTGGCCAGGCAAAGTGATGCCACGCAAAGCAGAGAGGCCAAGAACACCCAGTGTCCTCACCCCCACACCTGCTGACTCTTCACTCTTCCCAGAAAACCCGTTGCCCTCTCTTTCCTTTGGCCTTTGCTGGGCCATTTCCTCTGTTACGATCATTTTTTGTCTAACAAAACTTTGCTCCTTGCTCAGGGCCCTGCTCAAAATTGCCTCCCCTGGGAAGCCTGCCTGGACCAGCTCAGCCCGGCCAGCTGCTTCGGGAGAACTTCACCCAGCTCCTCCCTCCCCACTGGCTGCGCCACTGCCTGGGCACAACATGTTGCTCAGGTGTTAGTATGTGTATTTTTATGAGGACACATCACATCACAGGAAACATCCAGAACCAAAAAAGACCTGAGAGACAATCTTCTCCACTGCCTGAGAACCCCAGAGGAGAACCGACAAGCCCGCAGTGACACATGACATGGAATGGAGCCAGGCTGAAATCCCGGACCTCTCGGCTCCCAGATCTGCCACCAAGGTCCCCCGCCCCCTCACTGATTATCTTGTTCCTTCAGGTTTTCTGGGTAATAAAAAGAAAGACTGGTCTAGAGGGCAAGATATAAAGATTTAGGTGACCAGACTTTGACCTCCAACATCCCTCCAGCAGCAAGCTATGATCATCCCAGGCTCATCTTGATGGAAGGTGTTTTGCAAACATCACCTCCTCTGGGAAGCCTTCCTGATTAGCCCAGCCCATCCTGAGCTTCCCTATGTGAGGTCTATCATGTGGCTCAGCAGCTCCTAGAGGAGAAATTCTTACATTCCTGGGCTCCCCAATTCTGCTGATCCCAAGAGGGTTGATTCTCCACGAATCAATTTTCTCAACATTTATGATAAATAGGACTTGGAGAAAAAACTGGGGTCCACAACTGCTCATTAGTTCTCCAACCTATAAGCCATGAAAGAAAGAGCAGTCATCTTGGAGCCCAGTGGCCTGGGTTTGAGCCTCATTTTTGTCCCTCTTGCCTCAGCCTCTCTCAGCTCTGCTCAGTTCCCTCATAGTCTGGGTGCTTCTCTCATGGCTGCAACAGCCAGTGTCCCGCAGCAAGTGACTAGGGCATTCTGGGGAAAGACTGGAGGAGCGGGACCCCCAATGCGGCACGTGTTCCCATTTCAGTCCCAGAGATCTCCTTTAATCTTCTCGTGGCCTCGTGGAAGACACACCAACAATCCATCTGTGAACGCTGAACAAACTGCATGTGGATTCAGGCTGCATTCACATCTTGGCAGGTAAGGAAGGCCTCAGATAAATTTAGGGGGCTACCCTGGGCTGTGCGCTTAGGGCGCAGGAGTTCTGGAATCAAATCACTTGCATCAATGTAGCTTTCTTCACTTCTTACAAATTAGGCAAAATCACAAACAGCACATCCCTACCCATTCAGCAATGCCCTTTGGTTATAATCTGCACTCACCACTTACTTTCTCTCTTAGAACATCTTGCCTTTGCCCTCGACGATTTTGAAGGTCAATGTTAGTTGGTCAGACCATTCCTTGTGCCCCCCTAGCCAAGCAAACGGTACAGGGTAGTGAAGCAGTGTAAGGTTTAACATCCAACAGGCCTGAATTCTAGCCTTTACTCTGTCTCTTCCTACTCATGGGATCCAAGTCAAATATCCTAACACCTCTGGGCCTCAGTCTCCTCATCTGTAACATGGAAATAATAGTACCTGCCTTGTAAGCTTTTGTGAAGATTAAATGAAGAAATCTATATAAAATACTTAGGGGTTCTGGCATATAGTAAGTGCTCCATAAGTATCAGCTATTGCCGTTGACTATATTGTCATCATCGTCTACATCATCACAATCATTAGTAGCAATAACAGTAGTATTGATCATCCTTATTAATCCAGCGTGCATCCTGCTCCTGTCATAAAGATAGCTGCCAGCAGAGACCCACGTCAAAGTCTAGGTGTACTTGCCGCATAACCCTCGGCACGTCCAGGCTTCCACAGTTGTGGAGCAGTTGCAAGAGCTCATATGAGATTCAATTTTGATTTAACAACATTTATTAAGCACTGTGTGCTGGGCTCTGTGATAATCACCTATAAAGAAATGTAAGACAGCCCCCGCCTGCAGTCTGCTGGGAGCCAGACAAGGACATGACTCAGAGTAACAGATTCTCATGGGCACAGTCACGCATCCTTCATGGCATCACCCCAAACACTGCCTCCTCCAGGAAGCCCTCCCAGATTATCCCAGCATCCTGAATTCTCTTCTATGAAGTCTGCATTGTCACATGGTTTGACATCTCTTTGAGAAGAAATGACCATTCTTTACCCTCTTATGCACTCAGCTCCGCTGACCTCAAATGGATAATGCTCCAAGAATCCATTTCCTGTTCCTTTGCAGTAAATGGGACAGTCAACAGAAACTGGATCTGGCTTCTGTTCCTTGGTTCCTTGGCCCCACAATGTAAAATAAAGACGTCGCAACCTGGAGCCCACCAGCTTGGTTTAATCTCACTTTTGAGGACTCAGAGAAGCCACTTCTCTTTCTGACCCCAAAGGTGCCCATCTAACAATATGGGGCTTCCTCCTGGGACTGTTGTGGTGACTACACAGCATGAATCACAGTAGGACCAGCACACAGTAGGACTTTCAGCAAAGTCATTTGCATTCTTTCCTGGTCCTTCCCTCCAGAAATGCCACTGACTGGTCACACATCCCTGCCGAGCCTAGACTTTCAGGCAGGCTGGACAAGTCACATGCAATTAAAATTTCATTACCTTTACCAAGCAGAGTACAGTACATTTACTAATGTAATTACACTGCAATTGTTGGAGTCAGTGAACAATGTGCATTTATGAGGTAGTGTCCTTGACGATTATAGCCCCTTCCCTCTCCGTAATCTAGCGTATCACTCATCGAGGATGTCCTAGCACTCAGAGGAACAGCCTGACTTTCTTGGAAGACAGAGGAGGGGAGGTGCTACAAATGTTTGTGCCCCCCTCAAAATTCACGTTAAAACTTCATCCCCAGTGCAGAAGTATTAGGGTGCTTCTCCCATGGTTGGAGGGAGGTGGGGCCTCTCAGAGGTGATTAGGCCACGAGGGCCTCACGGCCCTGGCTGGGATCAGTCCCCTGCAAGAGGGCTGGAGGGAACCAGGTAGGCCCCTTCTTGCCTTTCATCCCTTCTGGCACATGAAGACGCAGAGTTTGTCCCCAGCTTGCAAGCAGAGAATGGGCCTCCCCAGGCACCGAGTCTTCCAGCACCTCGATCTTGAACTTCCCAGCCTCCAGAATTACGAGAAATAGGTTTCCGTTCTTTATAAATTACCCGCTCTGAGGAATTTTGTTGTAGCAGTACAAGCAGACTAAGATAGTCGGGGGCCTGGGATGCTTTTATGTTTCCTCCTCGACCACTTCACACACGCTGATGGTGGACGGAGAGAGGGGAGGAGAGAAGTCAGGATGCCCCTTGCCTGCCTTCTCAGTCCCACAGTCATGACACTCACCTCACCTTGCTGGGGTGGAAGCTCAGGGTACATACACGTAAGTTTCTGATGCTCTCACTCCACACGTTCCTCACCAGAGCAAATGCCTTCTCTGCGTCCTCTCTGCAAGGCCGTTGGCATTCAAGAGAGAAGATCCCGGAATCTGACCTTCAGATATTATGAAATCTGAATCAAAGCAGAAAGTCGGCCCTGCCCACAGTCGTTTCCCTAGCAAAGTGGTGTCAGTGCCGAGATCCCAGGATAACATTGTCACTCGGCTTGAGCAGTGTGAGACCTTCATTCGTGTAATCACAGCTACCCCAGACAAAGCACTTTTGACTTTTCAAGCTTTTCTCAAGAGTTATCTCGTCCGATTCTCACGCTGCCTCAGCGAGGTGACTTTTGTTCCTGTTGTTCAAGGTAGGAACAGAAGCTCAAAATGGTGAACCGGCTGGCCCAAGAATGCTCAACGAGGAAGTCGTGGGGCTGGGATTCAAGCCAGGTCTCCTCTGAAGCTTCCCCTCTCTACGGTGGGGTAGGAGAAACGCAGAGGCTTCCCCAGCTCTGCATGTTCCAAAGGGGACTTCAGTTTCCAGCTCTGACACTGACTAAGCAGTGGGAGGCCTCCTGCAGGTCGCTTAACCAGCCCCGCTCTGGTTCTAACTCAATGAACCCTCCATAGCCCCCAAAGAATAGAGACAGGCACTGCTGTGACTGTTCGTTTACTTTCCGGCTTCTGCGTTAGGCCACAAGCTTCGTGATTGCGTTGATCTTGTTTACCAATATGTCCTCAGTCCCTAGCAGAGTGCTAGACACAGAGAGGTGTTTAATGAGAATTCATCAGACAACCAAATGAATGAATAAATACATGACCAAATAAACAGCTCTCGTCGGCCGCGTGAGATTGAGAAATACACTTTCCGATCCTCCGTTTCCCCCTTGCGAAATGGCAGCTAGCACACCTACTTTGCAGGGCTGCTGGGAGACTCAGAGATAAAGTCCACAAAGCACTCAGCTTAGTGCCTGACACGTAGTAGGCACTTCATAAACAGGAGATAGTATTATTATCATTGAATGAATTTATACTTCGAGGCAGAGCCTTCCTTCCTCCCTCCACTGTGCCACCTTTGCCCACAGGAAAATGAGGACTTCAGAAGCAGAGCTGGTGCGCTGTTTGCAGCGTCGCTGGCATTTTCACACGGACAGGAAAAGTCCATTAGTGCCGTCCCCTGCGTATTGGGAGCTGAGCTGGCAAATTGCTTTCTCACCACGCTGCGCTCACCAATCCCACTGTGGCGGTCGGTCGTGCTCAAACCCCCTACTGGTTGCCCAGCGCTTGCGGAGGGCAGCACTGTGAGAACTCAGTTTCACCAGGGGGCATGGATCATCAAGAAAAGATGCAAAAGTGTCCTTTAAAGCTCAGGCCATCTGATAGTAGCACTGTCCTGGGACGGTGGGAGTCCTAGCAGCAGCCCCCCAACTTGCCGGTTGCCCTTAGGTTAACTGCTCCCCCATTCTGGGGATGGTTTTCATCTGTAAAATGCAGAAGATGACACCAGACCTATACAATTGTGAGAACTGCAAGAGATACTGTTAACAATAATGTGATGTCGATCACAGGTACCAGTGATGGAGGGTTTATTATGTGTCACGAACTGTGCTAAGCACTTGGCCTCATCACCACGTCTTCCCAACAATTCTATTAAAATTGGATTATCATCCCTTTAATCAAATGAGAATATGAAGTCTTAAAGCAGTTAAGAAACATCCCCGAGTAACCCAGCATTCGAGTGGCAAAACAAGGATTCAAATTCAGGATCTTAACCACCAGGCTATCCTGCACCCTGGCCAAGGCAGATGAGATGAGGTCAGCCCCAAGGAGACAGGTGGCCCTGTTGTTCTGTGACACTGGCTCCAACTCTCCCACTAACTTGGGAAAATCACATTTGAGGCCTGGGGCTACCCATCTATGAAATTAGGGTGTTGAACTAGGTGATATCCAAATCCTTTTTTTCCAGTTAAACTTCCTAGACTAAGATATTGGGAGTGCGGGGACATTTTTGGACAGATGACTGATGTGACCCCCTTAAGCTCCATTTGAAGGCAGTGCAATGCAGTATGCTGGGTATGAGAGAGTCAGACAGGCCTGAGTTAGCATCTTTGGCTCCTTCCTGGTGGATAAACCCCCGTGTGCCTCAGTTCCCCCTCTGTGAGTTGGAGAAAACATATACAACCTCACAGAGCACTTGTAGGGACGCAAGCCAAAGTCCTCATGCTGGCCTGTGATGTCTATGACCCACCCACCCCCTTCTCTCAGGACTGGTCTCCTCATGGGCTAACTCTCACGCTGCTCAGTCCACAGACTCCTGCCGCAGGGCCTTTGCATGTGCTCATCTCTCTTCCTGGGCACCCATCTTCCAGACGGCTCCTCGCTCACTCCCTCATCTCCTCCAATTCTTTGTTCAAACCTCATCTTCTCTTGGGCCCTTACCCGGCAACCCTATTTAAAATTGAAAACCTCTCTATCCACCCACCCACAGCCTTCCAAGCCCTCCCCATCCCCTGAACCTGATGTATTTTTCTCTGCAACACTTATTGCCATCTGACCTGTTATGTATTGTCTGTCTGTTCCCACTATAATGCTGGCTTCACAAGAGCAGCAATCTTTGTTTTGCCGACTTATCCCCAGTACCCTGAAATAGTTCCTTAGTTCCTAATACATAGCTGGTGCTATGTTATGAATGCACAATATTATTCAAGGAATAAGTATTCTTCCCTTTCTTCTTCTCCTCCATAGTAAGTCCTGCCATTAATTGAGCACCTGTGATGAGCTAGGTCCCCTGCTGAGATTCTACTATTAATAGCAATATCAACATGGGACATCATTTCCAATACCTGGAGCTTCAGACTACTTGATCTGCCGGTATTCAGAGATGCCCTCTCTCTACCTGTCATTTTTTGCATCCCTGGTTCTTCCAAAACCAGTCTCCAAGATGTGTTCAAAGAACCAGCGAGTCTTTTAATTAAAACAGTCTGCTATGATGAATCTGTTATTACAGAGCTTTACCTATGTAAAACATTAATAATACAAATTTCATTTGTTTATGTCAGTGCCAAGCATTAATTTTTAATAGCAAAATGTATGAGTTATGAAAAGCATTAATGCAAACCAAATCACCAGCTGAGAATGAAAAGGAAATCTATTTTTTAGGGTAAGCAGTGGTGATGAAATATTATTGTGGCTTCCAAGCAAAGGGGAAAAAAATATTTCTTCACCCTTCAGCAGCAATTAAAAAAAAAAGAGCCAGATGAAGAAAGAACTTTATCATCACCTTAACATCAGCACTAAATTGGAGCAGAGAGTTGTCCCTTTTATCCTGCTGGGTCTCTGGTGGCAATTTCAAAGCAAGAAATTTATGCAAAATTGTCCTAATTACCCATCCCAGTCACATTAATACTTCTAGGATAAAATATTCACAATAATTTGTTACATTTGTATAGCATGATAGAGTTTACCAAGCACTTTCATTCATTTTCTCAACTGATTCCTGCAACTCTGCAAGGAAGGAGAGTTTATCCCCATTTTACAGAGGAGCTCACTGAGGCACCAGCAGGTGAGGTGACGGGATTAGGAATGCAGTTAAGTATTTGGTGAATGCCTGAAGGCAAGTGGGAAATGAAAAAAGCAAGAAAGAAGAAAGAGAGGCAGGAGGGAGGAGAGGAAGATGCCAGGAGCCAGGAAGGGGAAGCGGGGAGCGTGGAGAGGAGACGCCATTCCTCCCCTTCCCCAGATCCATTCTGCACCCTCCTCTGTCCTCCTCCGTGACCCAGGAAGCTCACAGCTGAGGGCGGCATCACCGGCCTCCCTCCTCCCTGGGCATTCAGCCAACGGGAGGCCTGGCAGGGGGGAGATGGAGGGGCAGGGGCGTTTCTTTTGCCTGTGCTGCCTTCCTGCCCCAGCACCACCTCCCTGGCCATTGCTTCACCCCTCCGCAATCCCAGCTCCCACTAGGAGACCCCCTCCCGTGACCCTTTTCTCACAAGGGCCCCCAAGAACCCTCTGTCCTCCCCTCGTCCCTTCAACCCTGGAGATGGTGACGGCTTCCCACGGATGCTGGTCTCTGGGGGCCTCCCCTGCCATGGTTTACTCTCTCGTCCCTGCTCACCGCTTTGTAAGTGGTCCCTCCAGCAAATACACTTCAGCTAAACCACCCAGAATTCACCAAGGGCGGTCTTCCCTGCTTGGAACCTGACTTATACACCCGTTCTTTCACCCCACTATTATATTAATAGAGGGAATTGGATACCAGTATAGATGCTGATCAAAAACAGAGATCAGCTATCATTTGCCTGGTGCTTCCCGCCCACTAAAGAGCATCTCCCAGCCGGTTAAGTCAAAACTAGTATTTAAACTTATGGCCTCTGCTTTCAGTTCCTGTCACATTCTCATGGTTTACCTGGTACAATCAGAGGCAGGTGCTGCCCTTATTGAGAAGGTGGCAATGACACGGATGCTCAATAAGAGCTTTCCAGACAAAGAGGCCGTCAAAGGTATTGATATTTTGACACTGTATATTAAATTGCTTAAATATTTTACAAATGTGTGTATGTATCTCATCATGTAACATTTATATGTTTACACATCTATCTGTTAGGTAGATATTATTATCCTAATTTGCAGATGAGGAAACTGAGGCTCAGAGGCTATGGCTAGCTTGCTTTGCTAAGGCCATGCGGTTATTATCATTATTATCAAATTTGCCTTTTATGAAATGCTGACTCTTGAGCCACATGCTGAGCAATATTTACCGTCCTATTCAATCCTCTCAAGAACCCTATGACACAGTTATACTAAATATTCCCATTTCACAGATGAGGAAATTGGGGCCCAGTTCAAGGGGGAAGGTGTCTATTTGAGTGTAGGTTTAGTGGCTCCAAAGCACACCCCCTTCCTGTGATGCCACCAGACAAGGCCACTGCGTTGTCCCTCTTTATCTCACACATGGCTTCTGCCATGAAACAGGCAGCACTAACTCATTCTCAGCCACCTCTGATGCTGGAACACTGTGGATCAAACGATTCCCCAGAATCACATGGAAGACGATGCCTTTCCCACTCACTTGCCACAAATCTTCTGTGACTCCGATGTCACATTTTTAATCTTACTGAAGAATGAAGTAAAAAGGTAAAATCCTGAAATGATCAAAATAATTATTCCTAGGAAAGAATCCTGTGACCCAAAGAGCTTGATAGATTTTTAATTTTAATTTTAAAAGTAATACACTGGGATTTTTTTATTTTAAAATATTATGGGGGTACAAATGCTTTTGGTTACACGGATCGCTTTTGTAATGCTTGAGTCAGGGCTATAAGTGTGCCCATCACCCAGACAGTGTTCATTGTGCGTGTGAGGTAAGTTTTCACCCACCCCGCCCCCTGCTTGATTTCCAGAGTTTTACTTCCCTCTCCGTACATGGGTGCTCGTCGGTTAGTTCCAATTTAATAGCAAGTAAATGCGGTGTTTGTTTTTCCATTCATGCCATACTTCACGTAGGAGAATGGTCTCCAGTTCCACCCAGATTGTTGCAAAAGGTATTAATTCATCTTTTTTATGGCTGAGTAGTACTCCATTGTATACCTAAACCACATTTTCTTAATCTACTCGTGAATTGATGAGCACTTACATTGATTCCACATCTCTGCAATTATGAATTGTGCTGAAATAAACATTCAAGTGCAGGTGTCTTTTTGATAAAATGACTTCTTTTCCTTTGGGTAAATACTCAGTAGTGGGATTGCTGGATTGAATGGCAGGTCTACTTTTAGTTCTTTGAGGAATCTCCATGCTGTTTTCCGTAGAGGTTGTACTGCTTTGCAGTCCCACCAACAGTTTATAAGTGTTCCTTTCTCTCTGCAACCACACCAGTATCTATTGTTTTTGGACTTTTAAATAAAAGCCATTCTAACTGGGATAAGATGATACCTCCTTGTGGTTTTAATTTGCATTTCCCTGGTGATTAGGGACATTGAGCATTTTTTCATATGTTTATTGGCCATTTTTCTGTCTTCTTTTGAAAAGATTCTGTTCATGCCTTTTGCCTACATTGTAATGAGGTTATTTGTTTTTTTCTTACTGATTTGCTTGAGTTCTTTGCAGATTCTGGTTATTAGCCCTTTATCAAATGCATAGTGTGTGAATATTTTCTCCCATTCTGTAGGTTGTTTATTTGCTCTGTTGATTATTTCCTTAGCTGTGTAGAAGATTTTTAATTTGATTAAGTCCCATGTATTTTTGTTGTTGCTGTAATTGCTTGCCATTGGGGTCTTGGTCATAAATTCTTTGCCTAGGTCAATATCTATAATAGTTTTTCCTACATTTTCTTCCAGAATTCTTATGGTTTCATGCCTTAGATTTAAGTTTTTATCCATCTTGAATTAATTTTTGTGAGTGGTGAGAGATATGGACGCTGTTTCATTCTTCTACATGTAGCTATCCAATTTTTCCAGCACCATTTATTGAATAGGGCTTGTTTTCCCCAGTGTATATTATTATCTGCTTTGTCAAAGATCAGTTGGCTGTATGTGGATGATTTGATGTCTGGGTTCTCTGTTCCATTGTTCTATGACTCTATTTTTGTGCCAATTCCATGCTGTTTTGGTTCCTACAGCCTTGTAGTATAGTGAATTCTGCTAATGTGACACCTCCAGATTTGTTGTTTTTTCTTAAAATTGCTTTGGCTATTTGGCTCTTTTCTGGTTCCACACAAAGCATAGAATTATTTTTTCTAGATCTGTGAAATATGACATTGGTAATTTGATGGGGATTGCATTGAATCTGTAAATAATTTTGGGTAGTCTGAAAATTTTTAAAATGTTGATTCTACCAATCCATGAACATGATATGGTTTTCCATTTGTTTGTGTCATCTGTAATTTTTTTTCTCATTGTAGAGATCTGTCACCTCCTTGGTTAAGTATATTCCTAGGTATTTTATTTTCTTTGTAGCTATTGTGAATGGTATTGAGTGTTTGATTTGACTCTCCGCTTGACTGTTATTGGTACATAGGAATGCTACATTTCTATACATTTGAATACATTGATTTTATATCCTGAGACTTTACTGAATTTATTTATTTCTTTATTTATTTGGTTGTGAAATTTTCTCTTCTTTTTATTTATTTTTTTTATTTCAGCATATTATGGTGGTACAAATGTTTAGGTTACATATATTGCCCTTGCCCCTTCTTCCCCCCCGAGTCAGAGCTTCTCAATTCCAGGAGTCTCTTGGTGGAGTCTTTTTCGGTTTTCTAGGTATAAGATTATATCATCAGCAAAAAGCAATAGTTTGACCTCCACTTTCCTTATTTGGATGCCTTTTATTTCTTTCTCTTGTCTAATTGCTCTGGCCAGGACTTCTAGCTCTATATTGAATATAAGTCATAAGATCCTTGTCTAATTCCAGTTCTTAGTGGGAATGCTTTCAACTTTTCCCTGTTCGGTATGATGTTGGCTGTTGGTTTGTCATATATGGCACATCAAAAAAATAATACACCATTAACAAGTGGGCTTCATCCCAGGGATGCAAGGATGGTTCAACATACATAAATCAATAAATGTGATTCACCACATAAACAGAAGCAAAAACAAAGACCATATGATCATCTCAATAGATGCAGGGAAAGCACTTGACAAAATTCGGCACCCTTTCATGATAAAAACCCTCAACAAACTAGGCATAAAAGGAACATGTCTGTTGTTGTTATACTATCCAATGGTACAGAGGAAATAAAATGAAAAATGAACACATCCCCTTTCCCGTCTGGCTCCCAGACCCATTTCTCAGAGGTAACCGTTATATATAATTTATATCTTTCCCCCCAATCGAATTTTTAATGTATTTCGTACAAATGATATTAGGATAGATAAACTGTTCTACAGCTTGATTTTTTTCCTGCAACAATATATCTTGGACCTCCTTCTATGCCAGCACACATACTTCATTCATTCTTTCCTCAAATATATATTGAGCACTGCAGTGTGCCAGGCACTGTGTGAGCTGCCAAGTGCATGCTGATGGGTGAGTTGGACTTCCCCATAACCATCACCTTCATCCTGACATGAACTGAGGGCACACCATGTGCCAGGAGCTGGGAGAGCCCTTCACACTGACCTTCTCTTGTTGTAACAACCTATGGCATAGGTACTGTTAATAGCTCCATCTTCAGAATAGGAAATAGAGGTGTAAAGAAGTTAAGTAACTTACACAAAGTCACCTTGTTGGTTCCTGGTGTGCCCAGGATTTGAACCCAGGTAGTCTGACTCCAGGGCTCAGGTTCTCCAATAAACCCACAATGCCTCATGGGTCCTATCCTCATTGAGTTCCCAGTCTGAGAGGTATGGGCGAGGGAACATACAGTAAATGCATATGTAAAGTGCTGTTTAAAGAAAATGAACAGGGTGCATAATATTCTACAGTATGTCATATCATAATTTATGTAACATTTCCCTGTTGATGGACACTGGGGTCATTTCCAGTATTTCATGATTACAAACAACATACAGTGAACACTCTAGTCCACCTGATGCTGTTCAAAAATATCTGTAAGATAAATTCCTAAAAGTGGAATTACAAAGGCAAACAGCATTTGCATTTCATTTTGATAGTGTCAAACCTAAACAACAGACGGAGAGGAAGACTCTCTAAAAGAATACGATATCTACTTGAGAACGGGCACTGCAGTGGGAATATGCGTGAGTGTATTCACGGAGTCAAAGGAAGACAGGGATTTTTAAAGGAAACTGTTTAGGGAAGAGAGTAACTCATTTTGAGACAAGCACCCTTGGCTACAAGGAACAGTAACAAGGATGGCATCGGTCCAACATTGGATAGACAGCTACTGGGCAGATGTACTGGCAGAATAATTGTCTTAATGTTGTGATGTCCTTTGTGCAAGGCTGTGCTTTTTGCAGTCTTTTGTGATAGTTCTTGTTATCCAGCATCCATGTGTGAGAAACCTCCCTTTGTGGTCTTCCCTGGCTTCATTCGTCAGGGTTTGACACAAGTGACTCTATTTTGATTCTGACAACTTTCACAATAGATATTTCCAAATTGCCCTCCTAAAAGCGATGTCAATTTGAGCTTCTACATGCAGTATTTGTGACTGCCCATGTCCATACAGTCAACAGGATGAGTTATTAGGAATCACTTCAATCTTTAGTGAAAAAATAGAATTTCCTCTCTGCTGTTATTTTCATTTGTTTTCCTCTAAGCATACTTCTATATATTTATTAACTGTGGTCACTTCTTGATTTTGACTCATTATCTTAGGAGAGAGTATGATCTAACGGAAAGAACTTAAGGTCAGAACTCAAGGGACTTGGGATTTAATCCCAGCACCAAAACTTACAAGCTGGGTGGTCATGTGTATGTTGCAAATCTCAGCGTCAGGGTTCTGGAACAGAAAGAGATTAGAGGTTGCAGCGTCTGAGACCACCATGGTGAGGAGCTAAGAGGAGCTCCCACCTGGGGGCTCCAGCACTAAGCTCTCTAAAGTGGCTGCAGGATTTAGCTACACTAGGAACTCACAAAGCCTAGAGGTTGTATTTGGAATCGAGTCCCTCAACAGTGGGACCTATTGGAGTCACCCAAGTCCATTCTGGGCTTACGACCCACAAACATCACTAATAACCAACTGAAGTGAAGGAAACTCAATTTTTGTGGGTAATCAAATGAGAAAACATGCTTGTCCCTCTTCCTTCTTCCACCTTTCCCCTTCCCTCCCCCCACCTCAGTGCAGAGGGGACCATGCAGGGAAGACGTTTATGTGAGAGGGTGAACCTTTCCCCAAGTCCCACCCCAACCACTGACGTCTCAACTCTAGACTTCACGGGGTGATGAAGGGACCTTTGAATCTAATGTGGGATTGAAGTTTTAGAAGTAAACAGATGTGACTGTTAATAATCAAAATAAGACTCTTTTAATACTAACACCAAAATAACTGGCAGTCCTGGCATCAGCCTGAACCCTCCACTCCACAAGAAAGGGGGGTGTGGCGGGCACAGCTGGCGGCAGTTACGAGGGGAAAGAAATTAAGGATTTCGTGTTTACAGCCCGGGCAGTGAAAACTCTTCGTTATTAGTAAATAACGAGGGGACTGACTCGGCTGGTCTTTTCTGCTCTCCAGTTCTGAGATTACACAATTCATTCATTCCACATGCATTTGAGAGGCACTTATGCACAGAGGGCTGTGCTAAGCTGCAAGACTACGGAAAGGAAAAGTGTCTTACCTCCACCTGCTAGGAACTCCTCACCTCTGAGGGAGGCAGGGGTGCAAGGAGAGCCCTCGCCAGGACGTGCCGTGAGTGCAGCGCAGACGTGTGCAGGACCCAGTGAGAGGACGGGGAAAGAGGCCTTGAGGAGACGTCCCGGAAAAGGTGAACCAGGCCTCGTGTGATGAGGACTTTGCTGGTGAAGAAGAGAGCAGAGAATATTCTGGACAGAGAGTAGAGAGCTGCACTGTGACACGGGGGCACAGGGAAGCGTGGTGCTTGGAGGACAGGCACAGAGTTCAAGGTGGCTGGAGCAGGAGCAAGCAGCGGGGTATTTGGATCACGAGGACGGAAGAGAAGGGGTATGTTAGTTTCCTAGGGCTGCCATAGCAAATGCCACAAGCTGGGTGACTTAAAACAACAGAAATTTATTCTCTCACACCTCAGCAGGCTGGAAGTAATCAAGATGTTGACAATGCTCTGCTCACTCCGAAGGCTTGGGGGAGAATCCTTCCTCGCCTCATCCTAGTTTGTGGCAGCTCCCGGCAATCCTTGGTGCTCCTTGGCTTGTCCAGGAGGCACCACACAGGTTTTGCTCAGCTTCCAGAACATGCTACCTACTATCAGGGAGCCTCGCAGTGAGTCATAGCCATACTCTGAACCAGAAAGAGGAAAGTAGTCTCCTATGTCATTTATCAAGCCTTTCCTAGCCAAGACACTCTGGTTCTGATCCTTGCTTCTTCCTGTTGGTGAAAGGAAGGAAGCCAAGTGGTTTTTAGGGCTGAGAATGTCAAAGATGCTGCTGTACCAGCCCAGGTGAGCCTGGATTTAACTCAGGACAGCAGAGATAATGATAGCTCCAGGGTTCAACTCAGCCCCTTCCAGATGAGAGTCAGTATAGTTCCAAGAAGAAGATGAGAGAGAGAGAGAGAGAGAGAGAGAGAGAGAGAGAGAGAATGCAATAGATGGACTTGTATATAAGAATGTCAAGTTTATTTCCATCTGCCACAACCCCTGAAACCGACGCACATAGGTGAGCTCAGATGGACAATGAGTTAGGCAAGGAGCAGAAAATCTGCCTGGTCCCTGGAGCATGCATTCCCTCAGGGTGGCCTAGCCGGCTAGCCTGAGACTGAATCTGAACCCTGCACATCCACTCTGAAGTCACCAGCAAAGCCCCCTCCAGTCAGCCTTAGTTTCCTCACCTGTGCCTGGGATGCTGCCCAGATGGCCGTGGCGATCGAATGAGATCGTGTATTTTTAGAATGTATTTATACACCTGCCTTGTTCCAGAAAGGATTTGAGGCACCTATGAGATAATCTAGCTACAGCCCTCGGCACACTGTTTAGCATGTAATAGGTCCTCAATCAATGCTAGCTGTCCTTCCAAAAAAAAAAAAGAAGCCTCAGCAATTCAGTCTAATTCAATGTGGAGAGAATGCAGAGGCCAGAATGAATGAGGGAAATGTAGCTATTTTTAGAGAAAAGTAGTCTTAATAAGTAGATCACCTATTCTTCCAATAAAAAAAAAAGATAATTTTAAAAACTGGGTAGCAATATGAAAAATGTTCTGATGTAAGTAAAAAGGCAGCGAATAACACTGCATATATGCATGAGCCTTTATAAAATATGTGTCGATCTAATGGGATGGAGAAATTTGTACCTTACCTTCCCTCCCCTCCCAGCACTTGAATTCCCTTTGGTGAGGGAATAGCATTTATTTGGGTAAGCTGTTTGGGCAGAAGTGCATTAAACGCAGAAGCCAATCTGCTTGACACAAGGAGAAGACTTTTCTTGGGACTCCAGAGAAGGATAGCCATGGGGAAGGAATTAAGGAGGAGAGAAAAGGAGATAGAGCAGGAAAGAAGCAGAAGACCACATGCTGTAGGGTGCACGGGACCTTCCATGAGCCCTCACATGTCGGTCAAGTAATTAACTCACGAACACTTGGCGACGTGGGGCTTGGAAGGGCTGGACTTTGTGTTCTGACCAACGCAAAAAAAAATAGAAATAACATGTACAGACAGGGGTTCATGGACCAGAGCAAAGCACAGGAGGTCATAGAAACTTCCGGAAGTTGTGAAAAGGAATTCAAACAGTCACAGCATTAGGTTGGAGAATCAGGGACCTCTGCTGACATCTGGCTTACATTGTACACATGAACAGAGAGGTAACGAAGAAGATGAAGATGGGTGATACGTTATGATGGAAAATGTTGAGGTTGATTTTTTAAATACTTTTTGCTGATTACAAAGTCAAACAAGTGCATTGTGGAAAATTTTTTAAAAAATGTAGAAAAGTATAAGGAAGAAAAATCATTGTTACTATTTTGGCGTGTGGCCCTTGAATCTTCCTCCCACATGTGTGTGCTGGCACGCACACTTGCATGCTACATGCACATTTGCACGGATAATTTCACATCCTTCAGATTTTCTGACCTCCTCCACTCTCTCTACTCAACCACATAACATGAGCATTTCACATGGCATTAAATTTCTTCTTCGATATCATTTGTAATGGCTGCATAATATTCCATGCAATGTGGGTACATAATTAACCAATCCCCCTGATTTTGGAATTTACTATTCTAAATAATGCCCCAATATATATTCTGATACATAAACCTTTGCATATGTACATGTACATATGTACACGGTGATCTCTTCAGAATCTATTTCTAGAAATAGAACTGTAGTGTTGAAGATATGCACCTGTTTAAGACTTCTGTCACATTTGTACGTATTTTACATACTAGCAGTTGTGCATGAAAATGTCCATTTTATCTACATGCTCATTTAGCAAGGGGGATGGTAATTTTCCTTCATTTCTGCCAGTTTAATGGGTGAAAATGGCATATGAATGCTGTTTTAATTTTTATTTCTTTGATCACCAGTAAGATTGATAATTTTTCTTGTTTATCAAGCATTAGAGCTTTGTAGTTCATTTTTTAGGAATTGCATACTCATGTCCTTTGTCCATTTTCTTGCTGGAACTTCTTTTTATTCTCTTGTATACTTTAACCATCTGCCTGCCATATATGCTGTAAATATTCCCTTGGTATATATTTAGCTTTTTTAACTTCATTATGGTTTTCTTTTTTCTTTCTTTCTTTCTTCTTTTTCTTTTTCTTTTTCTTTTTTTGAGATGAGGTCTCACTGCATTGGCCAGGCTGGTCTCAAACTCCCAGGCTCAAGCAATCATCCTGCCTCAGCCTCTTAAGTAGCTGGGATTACAGCTGCTCAACACTACCCACTGCACTCAGCTAACTTTTTATGAGGTTTTTGAAGCATGGTATTTCTATTTTACTTTACTAAACCTGTCAATATTTTCCTTTATGATATTTTTATTACTTAGGTTTCCCTCACTCTGCAATCAGGTAAATATGTATTATTTGTTTTAATCTTAATACACTTTCTTTTTTAAAAAAAAATTCTTGTTTTTAGTCTACCTAGAATTAAATAATTTATATGAGATAGTGATCTAAATCTATGTATTCTAGGAATAGTCAATTATCTCAATACCAGTTATTGACCAATCCATTCTTTCCACTGACATGAAATGTCACCCCTATCATGGCATAGGGCCTTTACATAGCCAAGAAAGTCTTTCTGTACATTTGGCTGGGTATAAAAATCTCGAATCACAACTTTTTAGCACAAAATTCTGTAGAAATTGCCACATCATATTCTAATATTTAGTTTTGATTTCCATAATTTTCTGTACTTTGAAAAAATTTACGTAGAAATTATTTGTTTCGTGAAGGTTTAGAAGAATTTGCCTACTAACAATGTAAGATTTCGCCATATTTGGAAATAGTTCTTTGAGATTTACCCCACTCTCTCTCATATTTATTAATACATTATGTTATATCCACTTAGGTCATTTTTATTTTTGCTAGAAAATTACTCAGTTTATCCAGATTATCAGATTCATTAACAGAAAGTTTTGCAGATTATTTTACTTTAATTTCTACTTTATCCATGTTTAGATTCCCTTTGTCTTATCCAATGCTGAATGCTTTTGTTTTATCCCTTTTAATTAAGATTGTCAAAAATTGTTGTATTCATCTTTTTTAAAAAAATTAAATCTTAAATCTATTTACCAATTCTACTACTTCTCTCTTTTCTAATTTATTAAATTCTGGTCTCAGATGTATTCTATTCTTCTTTCTATTTACCTTGGGCTAATTTTGTGGTTCTTTCCCTCACTTCTCAAGTTGAATGTCTAGTTCATATATTTCTTTTTTCTTTCTTGGCTGATAAGAAAATTGTTAAAAGCTATAAATAATCCTTTGCATATATCTTTGGCAACATTCCATGAGTGTTGATAAGTTGTATTCTCCTTGTTACAGTGTTCTACACAGTCTGTAATTATAGCTGGTTTTCATTTGATCATTGACTAAAGAGTAATTGAAATTCTTCCTTATCTCATCCAACATCCTCAGCTCTACCCGTTTCCTTTTGGCTTCTTGCTTCTTTTTCAAGCAGACATGTCTTCTTACTGTCTGACAAGGATACTAAATAGTTTCCTGATTTTCTTTTTTCTGGACTCTAAAGAGGTGTGCCTTCATCATAGCCTTTTTCTTTTGATCTGTAATACTTTTTCATGGCTTTTTATTTGCTTTTTTCCTATTGTTCATCTTCAAAAAAGTCATAGTCTATCTAAACTCTGTAAAAATATAGAACATAAGAAATGTACTGCCTCACTCTCTGTTCTCATGAGTGGTGGCTAAGCTTTTTCAGATCTTCTTAAGGAGTATAGACTAAGGTATACAGCTAACAGCTTGGTTTCTAGAAGATAACTCAGCTTGACTGGTGGGACCATTTCTGCAGTGATGGTGAGCTCCCCAATTCTCTGAACAGGTAAGATACATGGAAAAACTACAGTTCCCAGCATGTAGTAATATTGTGATTCATTCTGTGTCCATTCTTTCTTTTTTTTTTTCAATTTTTTAAAATTTTTATTTATTTATTTATTTCAGAATGTCACAGGCGTACAAACACTTTGGTTACATATTTTGCCTTTGCACCACCCAGGTCAAAGCTACAAGTGTGCCCAACCCCCGGACATTGCACGCCATTCCCATTAGGGATAAATTTACCCATTCCCTCCTCCCCGCTCCTACCTGCCCAGTGCCCTGTGAATGTTGCTCCTATATGTGCACATAAGTGTTGATAAGTTAGTACCAATTTCATGGTGTGTATATGTGGTGCTTGTTTTTCCATTCTTGTGGTACTTCACTTAGAAGAATGGGCTCCAGCTCCATCCAGGATAGTACAAGGGGTATTATTCTTTTGCCTGAAGTACCTCACTTGTGGGGCCTGAACTTCACCGTGTAAAACAGCACTATTCTTTCTGTCCTTGTGGATTCTGAGTTACTGTCTCTGGCTGCATGCAGATAGGTAGGAGAGAGAGAAAACAGAGTAGGAGCAGAGGGCCAAGAGGGAAGTAGCAATATTCCAGTTGCCTCACAGTAGAAGGATGGCTGCCCTATTTTCTTTCTTTTTTTTTTATTTCAGCATATTATGGGGGTACAGATGTCTAGGTTATGTATGTTGCCCTTTCCCCCCCTCCCGCCCCCAAGTCTGAGCTTCAAGCATGTCCATCCCCTGGATGGTGCACATCACACTCTTTGTGTATGCATATACCCGTCCCCTCCTCCCCCTCCCCCCTCCTCCCTGCCCGACATCCAATAGATGTTATTCTTATATGTGCACTTATGTGTTGATCAGTTAATACCAGTTT
>RJWJ010002913.1:0-93154 GCA_004363605.1 Indri indri
AAACATAAAAAAAAAAAAAAAAGAAATAATGGCTGAAAATGTCCCAAGTTTGGCAAAAGACATTAACACACATTTATCCAAACAGGATAAACCTAAAGATTTTCACACCAAAACACATCATTTTCAAACTTCTGAAAACTAAAGATTTTTAAAAAAATCTTGACAGTAGAATAAGAGAGAAAACAGCTTAGCTGTAGAGAAAAACAATTTGAATGACTGGATTTCTCATTAGAAACCAAGGAGCCTAGAGGAAGTGGCATGGAATTTTTCAAGTGCTGAAAGAAAACAACTGTCAACCAGAATCCTAAATATAGCAAAATATCCTTAGGGAATGAAGGAGAAATCAAGACATTTGCAGATGAAGAGACTTTGCTGCCAGCAAAAGTACCCTAAAAGAATGGCTAATCAAAGTTCTCTAAACAGAAAGGAAACAATAAAAAAGAACCTTGGAACATGAAGAGGGAAGAAAGAACATGGTAAGTAAAAATGTAAGTAAATACAATAGTCATTCTTTCTTCTCTTGAGTTTTCCAACTTATGTTTGATGGTTGAAGCAAAAATTATTAACACCATGTGAAGTGGTTCTAAATGTATGTAGAGGAAATATTTAAGATGACATTATAAACAGGGAAGGATAAAGGAATATAAAGGGAGGGAAGGTTTCTACACAACTTTGACTGGAAAAATGAACACACCAGTAGACTATAATAAGTGATGTATATATTATGGAATACCTAATTAAAAAGCTACACAAAGACATTTATTCAAATACAAATCAAAATGAAATTCTAAAAGTTTTTCAAGTAATCCACCAGAAAGCAAGAAAAAGAAAACAAATGAAAAAGAGAAGAAAACAAAAAATAAAATGACATTCAAATGACTTAAGCCCTAACACAGTGATAATTACATTAAATGTAAATGGTCTAGATATGAAAATTAAAAGATAGAGGTTGGCAACATGGGTTAAAGAAGTATACAAGAAACGCATTTCAAATATAGTTATGTGCCGCATAGTGATACTTTGGTCAACAATGGACTACATATACAACAGTGGTCATACTGTAAGCTAAGACTAATTTATTATTGAAGAAAAAAATGTTTTTCCTGTAAATTTAGTGTAGCCTAAGTGCACAGTGTTTATAAAGTCTACAGTAGTGTACAATCATTTCCCAGGCCTTTGCATTCACTCACCACTCACTGATTCACCCAGAGCAACTTCCAGTCCTGCAAGCTCCATTCATGGTAAGTATCCTATAAGGTGTACCATTTTTTATCTTTTATGATATATTTTTAGTGTACCTTTTCTATGTTTAGGTATACAATACTTACCATTGTGTTATAATTGCCTACAGTATTCAGTACAGTAAGTACATGCTATACAGATTTGTAGCCTATGAGCAATAGCCTGTATCATATAGCTTAGGTGTGTAGTAGGCTAGACCATCTAGGTTGGTGTACATACATTCCATGATATTTGCAAAATGATGAAATTGCCTAATGATGCATTTCTCAGAACATATCCCTGTTGTTAAGCAATGCATGACTGTATAACAATATAAGCAGGTTTAAGGTAAATAGATGAAAAAAATACATCATGCAAACATTAATCAAAAGAAAGGAGTGGCTTTATTAATGTGAGATAAAATAGAATTCAGAGCAAAGAAAATTGCCTTAGACTGAGAGGAACATTGTATAATGATAAAAGGGTCAATCCACTAAGAAAACACTGCAATCCTAAATGTGTATGTACGCAACGACAGACCTGCAAAATATATGAAGCCAAAACTGATAGAACTGAAAGGAGACATAGATAAATCCACAATTGGTAGAACAACTAGACTGAAAGTTAGCAAGGATACAGAAGAACTCAACAACCAGCAGTATCTAATATTAGATTATCAATATTAGAACACTCTAGACAACAATAGCAGATAGTGAATTCTTTTCAAGTGTCCATATAACATATACCAAGATAGACCATATCTAGGACCATAAAACAAATCTCAGCAAATTTAAAAGAATTCGAATTATACAAAGTGTGCTCTCTAATCACAGTGGAATCAAACTACACATCAACAGGCTAAAGAAAATAATGACACGATCATATTAATCATGTAGAAAAAGCATCTGACAAAATTCAATACCCATTCATGAAAAATACTCTCAGAAAAACAGAAATAGAGGAGAACTTCCTTCACTTGATAAAGAGTAGCTACAAAAAACTTACAGCTAATATTATACTTCATGATGAAAGGTT
The DNA here is from genome assembly GCA_004363605.1 of Indri indri. NCBI lineage: Eukaryota > Metazoa > Chordata > Mammalia > Primates > Indriidae > Indri > Indri indri. The sequence goes on from RJWJ010002913.1 coordinate 2,257, forward strand.
AAATGTTTTTACCCTAAGACTGTGAACAAGGCAAAAATGTCTGCTCTCACTGCTCTTCAACACAATGCTGGAAGTTTTAGAGCAGTGGGCAAGAAAAGGAAAGAAAAGGGCACACAGATCAAGAAGGAAAAAATAACACTGTCCTTATTTGCAGATGTCATGATTGTCCAAATAGAACATTACAAGGAATCTACAGAATACCTCCGAGAACTAAATGAGTTCACCAAGATTATAGAATACAAAATAAATATACAAAAATCAATTATATTCCTATATACTATTAATGAACACATAGATACCAATATTTAAAATTTGATACCATTTATAACTGCCAAAAAAGAAAGAAAGAAATACTAGGCGTAAATCTAATATATAGGACTTAGATACTAAAAACTACAAAATGCTGACGAAAGAAATCAAGGACTAGGAGATTCAGCATAGTAAAGATGTCAACAGGCCGGGCGCGGTGGCTCACGCCTGTAATCCTAGCACTCTGGGAGGCCGAGGTGGGCGGATTGTTTGAGCTCAGGAGTTTGAGACCAGCCTGAGCAAGAGCGAGACCCCGTCTCTACTAAAATTAGAAATAAATTAATCAGACAACTAAAAATATATAGAAAAAGTTAGCTGGGCATGGTGGTGCATGCCCGTAGTCCCAGCTACTCGGGAGGCTGAGGCAGAAGAATTGCTTGAGCCCAGGAGTTTGAGGTTGCTGTGAGCTAGGCTGACGCCACAGCACTCTAGCCCGGGCAAAAGAGTGAGACTGTGTCTCAAAAAAAAAAAAAAAAAAAGATGTCAATTCTCCCCAAATTGATATACAAGTTTAATGTAATTCTATCAAAATTCCCACAAGATCTTTTTTGTAGACATAGAAAAGATTATTCTAAAATGTATATATAGAATAGTTAAAACAATTTTCTTGAAGAAAAATAAAGTAGAAGGAATCAGTTGACCCAATTTCAAGACTTACACAGCTACAGTAATCAAGACTATGTGGTATTGGCAAGTGAGACAGACACACAGATCAATGGAATAGGAAAGACAACAATAGAAATAGACCCACACATATAAGCCAATAGAAAGAAAACAGAAAGACAATAGAAATAGACCCACATATATAAGCCCAACTAATTTTTGACAGAGGTGCTAAAGCAATTCAATGAAGAAAAGAATGCCTTTTCAACAAATGATGCTGGAGAAACTAGATATCTGTATGTAAAAAAAAAAAAAGAAAAGAAAAAAAGGAAAAAAGAACTGTGATCTAAGTCTCATACCTTATGTAAAAATTAACTCAAAATAGATCACAGATTTAAATTTAACACATAAAACTACAAAATTTCTAGGAAAAAAATAGGAGAAAATCTTCAGCATTCAGGTTCTTAGGTTAGGTAAAGACTTCTTGCAACTTGATTTCAAAAACACAATCTGTAAAAGGAAAAGTTGATAAACTGGACTTTATCAAAATTAAAAACTTTTGCTCTACAAAATATCCTGTTAAGAGGATAAAAGGAAGCTACACACTGGGAGAACCACCTATGCAATAAAGAACTAGAATATATTAAAACTCATGGAATTCAACAGTAAAATGAGAACCAATCCAATTAGAACATAGGTAAAACACACACAGAGATATTTCATAGAAGATACACGGGTGGCAAATAAGCACATGAAAATACGTTTGACATCATTAGTCATTAGAGAAATACAAATATTATTTGAAATATCATTATACACCTATCAGAATAGCTAAAATAAAACAGTGACTTTACTAAATGTTGGATGTGGACTAACTGGATCACTCACACATTGCTGGTGGGAATGCAAAATGGACAACCACTCTGGAAAACAGTTTGGCAGTTTATTAAAAAATTAAACGTGCAACTATCATATAATCCAGCAACTGCGTACCTAGGCATTTCTCCTAGAGAAATGAAGATATTTTCACACAGAAACCTATCCAGAAATGTTTATAGCAACTTGATTTTTAATAGTCCCAAACTGGAAACAACCCATATGTTCTTCAATGAGTAAATGGTTTTATCAAACTATAGTTCATCCGTGCTATGGAATGAACTCTCCAGCAATAAAAAGGAACAAACTTTTGATACATGCAACAACCTGGCTGAATCACCAAAGAATTAGACTGGGTTAAAAAAAAAAAAAAAAGTCAATCCCAAAAGGTTACATACTATATGATTCCATTTATACAGCATTCTTGAAATAACAAAATTACAGAGATGGGTGCCAGAGGTTAAGGAGGGGGTGGGGGCAGGAGGGAAGTGGGTGTGGCTATAAAAGGGCAAATGAGGGATTCATACAGTGATGGAAATGTTCTGGGTCTTTACCTTATCAACATCGATATTCTGGTTATGTAACTGTACTACAGTTTTGCAAGATGTTCTCATTGGGGAAAACTGGGTTAAGGGTATGGGATCTCTTTGCATTATTTCTTACAAAGGAATGTGAATCTACAAATATACAAAAATTTAAAATTTAATTAACAGATAAAGAGGATACACATAATCCTCATGCCTGCCCTGTTTCCACTCACTTAATTAGGGCTTAATCATCCAAATTAATGCTTTTCATCTGGCTTCTTAAAGAAATCAGGTCTTTATCAATTTTGAACATTTAAAATCACAGGCAAAATCAAATTTTAGTTAAAGCCAAATCTATTTCCATATTTTAAGCCTTCCTTTCTAGAATCTGATTATGGAGAGACAAACTAGATTGTCCAGTGGATAATCCCTGGTGGCTACCTCTTGGATGCCTGATAATGAGCTGGTTGGGACTAGTAGCTCTCTACCTCCCCTGTGACAAGGGCTATGCACAGACTCAACTTGCCATAGAATCTCCGCAGAGTTGCCTCGCTGACATTTCCAGGACAAGGATACAACCACCCTGAGCAGCTGGTGCCCAAACTCAGATGACCTCTCTCCAAACCCATTTGGAAAGCTGCTCTCATGAGAACCCCAAAAGTGAAGAGAATGGGAAAAAACAGGTCCTTCTCTTCAAGTGAAGGTCTCAGTCCACACAGCCAGACCTGGTCTACATATGCCTCTCTATGGAAGCTGAGAGATCAAGGGCTTTTGACATAGACTTCATAATACCTGCTTTCAGACTATTCCACTCAGTCTCAAAAGTATGCAAAGCTGAAATTTTGGTCTCTAAAATTTTAAAAAAGGAGGGGGAGCTTAAATATTTCTCTTATCTCTTCTTCAATGCATAGCCCTATTTTTGGTCAAGAAGATTGCTTCTCGTGTTAGATATTTGTGTGTATTTAAGATGTATTAAAGAAGGCAATGTGGATATGCAAATTAAAAAACTGAGCTGGCTGACAGAATACCTAAATTTAAGCCTGTCAATTGTTTGAGTGCCTGAGTACATCATTTTATTGCATTGTGACTATCTTACCATCTGCCAAGTGTAGATATAATCTCTGGCATTCCCTACTTCATGGGGATGATTTGAAAAGAAATAACAGATGCAGATTCCTTTGCTTTTTGGAGTAATGACACTAATTCTCTTAATTTACATTCTATAATCAATCAGGTAATGAAAACTTCATTGTTTGAAAATGATTCAAAATTTTAACATAAGGCCTAGAATGAATACACACATACACACACACACCAATATAGATAAACATATACACACACACACACACACACACACACACACGCACAGATAGATTTTCATGGGCTATCAGAATGAGGCAGCTAGTATTCCCAGGATTAGTATGTAAACACCCTGAGCAGCAATACAGATACAAGTATCTGTTTGTGTATGTGCGTATTTTTCTTTTTTTTTTTTCAGGTCTGATGATAAAATAATCTAGGAGAGATCTGACTCCCCAGAACCAGTACTTTAATCAAGACTCAGGGATAGGGCGGTGTATCGGACATTAACACCGTTTTCTTTTCCTCAAATCACCTCAAAGGAAGGATTAGACCAGGAAAGCTCCTATTGCTTCACCCTGGGTTCAGCTTTTAGTCATTGTTCACTCTTTGGCATCACCTCTAAAATGCAAAAATATATGCCTACAGCTGCTATGAAAATGGCCTTGAATGATCGGATTCTCATGAAAATGTTAAATGAAGCTGGAAGGAGAGCTTAATAACAATTGATGTAAGGCTTCATCAAGCTCTTTTAAAATTACATTATTTTTCAAATCCTTTTGAAAATGGATTCATATTACAGCATTAAAATGTTTCATATTTATTTATACTTCTACCTTGTTTCAAAAATACACATACATGAGCATAACATAATAAAATAATCCAAAATACTGTTTCTACAGTTAATTGATCAGCTTCTGAGTTTGAAAACCCTGTTAGCAACTCAAATCAATCATTCAAGTATGTTTATCGTGGTTATACTAAAATGAATTCACTTGTATTTTTACTTTTTTACAGATTTCAGTATCTTCTGAAAACTCATATATTACTTAGTCTTCTCTATTTCAAAGTGAGCTACATGACAACACATTGGTCTGAGATTATCAAAGAATAAACTGTGGGACAAAACATAGTATAGTACAGGGCCGAGGCTCCTGAGCCAGACAGCCTGGGTATGTACAGTGGTTCTATTTACTGGTTCAATGATATTAGGCAAATTATTCAACCTCTCTGTGTGTCTATGATTAATCTGTAAAATGGGGATAAACAATAACTACCTGAAGAATGTTTTAAAAATCAAATGGGATAGTTGTTGGGTACATAGCACACAATAAAATGAGCCATGACTATGTACATATGCGTTGCAAATACTAAGTTCTACATCTGGCTCTCAGTTCAAACCTCCTAGAATTAAATTTAAAACATACTCCCAAAGCAGGCAAACACTACATACAACATACATTCATATATTTTTAAAAATTCTCTCAACAAATATTTACCATGGGCACTAAACCATATACTGGTAACAAAAATCAGAGATGTCCCTAAACTTACACAGGTCCCTAAACTTAGTCTTGCTGTGGAAGACTGACATTGAATGAGTAATTTCAGTGCATAGTATTTTACAAAGGAATGGATCTGACTTAATCTGAGGGTCAATTAAGCTGCCACCTGAAAATAAATAGGAGCTAGTTGGGCTAAAAAGAAATGAGAAAGAATTTTTTATGCAGAGAGAATACCAGGGACAAAGGCTCTGAGTTAAGACAGAATGGGGGCTGGGCACAGCGGGGGCACCCTGGAGAGGCTGAAGCAGGAAGATCGCTTCAGATCAGGAATTTAAGACCAGCCTGAGCAAGAGCCAGACCCCATCTCTACTAAAAATAGAAAAAAAATTAGCTGGGTGTCGTGGCATGCGCCTGTAGTCCCAGCTACTTGAGAGGCTGAGGCAGGAGAATTGCTTGAGCTCAGCAGTCTGAGGTTGCAGTGAGCTACGATGACGCCACTGCACTCTACAGGGGTGACAGAGTGAGTCTCTGTCTCAAAACAAAAAGAGAGAGAGAGCCTGGGCGCGGTGGTTCACGCCTGTAATCCTAGCACTCTGGGAGGCCGAGGCGGGCGGATCGTTCTGAGCTCAGGAGTTCGAGACCAGCCTGAGCAAGAGCGAGACCCCATCTCTATCAAAAATAGAAAGAAAATTAATTGGACAGCTAAAAATATACAGAGAAAAAAAATTAGCCGGGCATGGTGGCGCATGCCTGTAGTCCCAGCTACTCGGGAGGCTGAGACAGTAGGATTGCTCGAGCCCAGGAGTTTGAGGTTGCTGTGAGCTAGGCTGATGCCACGGCACTCGCCCCGGGCAAGAGAGTGAGACTCTGTCTCAAATAAAAAAAAAAAAAAAAGAGAGAGAGAGGGAGAGAGAGAGAGAGAGAGAGAATGAGGACATTAAGAAACTGAAAAGAACTCTAGTATGGTAGAAATGCAGAGAATTAGGGGCAGTTAGGCAAGGATTTATCATGCAGGGCCTTAGAAACTGTTAGGGAACATAGTATTTACTTCCAAAACAATGGGAAGGCCTTAAAATATTTTAAAATCAAGGAAGCATCATATCTGGACTTATGCATTTCTCTATGGCTGGTGTGTAGAAAATGGAATGAAATGCAGTATGAAAATGTACAGGCAGATCAATTAGAAGGCTTCTGTAATATACCATGAGAGAGATGATGGTCACATGGACTACAAGAGTGACAGAATTGATGGCATGCTGTGAACAGATGAGAGAAATAGTTAGGAGGCAGAATTGACCGGAACTAGTAAAAGCCAAGAATCACTCAACTTGCTCTAGGTGCATGGTAGATCCACTCACTAACATACAAATCATCAGAAAAGGACATGTGAGAAAAAGTTCGTGAGTTTGAGGTACCTACAAAACATCCAAACGGAAATGTAAATGAACAACTTACCATAAGGATCTCAGAACTCAGAAGAGCAATCTCGGTTGGAGACATTGGTTAGAGAGTCATTTGCCTATATTACCAAGGGAAGGAATGCAAAGCAATGATTCTTTAACTTTAATGTGCTTAAGAGTCATTTTGGGGGCTGATTATAAATCTTGCTCAACAATCCCAGATAGGCTGATGCAGTAGGCCTGGGAAAAGACTTATGAAAAAGTATTTTTTAATAAATATCTTCAAAGGATTTTGAAGCAAATGGTAAACAGATATCTTGAGAAACGTTGATACAAAAATAGAAGACAAGACTATTGTGATGAACTGTTACATTTATTGGTTAAGTAAAAGAGAAGGAAGAAGAATGAACAAAGAAAGCCAATAAATAGCCAGAGAGATAGGGAAAAAACTGGAATGTATGATACCAGAGAAGCCAAAGGGACAGACTGTTTCGAGAAGTCGTTGATGTGTTGAATGCTGCTGAGGACCAGTAAGATGAAGAACAAAAGGGTCCGCAGACTTTATAGACATGGAAGAGGTTAAAGAGCGAGAGGGAGGTGAGGACATGCAGACAACTCTTACGAGATGTCTGGCGGGCTCTGTAAAGAATGGGCAAACAAGAGGCATAAAGATATCGGTGGGGCATGGGGCAAAGAAGGGATTTGTTTGCTGTTTGAATTTGCTTTAGGATGGGAAATAATAGAACATATATGGATGTAGATGAGGGAAAGCCAGAGAAAAGGCAAGTCTCAAGATGTAAAAGACAGAGAATACTTTAATTCCTTTTTATCCTACTATTTATCACATAAATTATAATTAGAGGTTTAAATCTTCTCTTAGATAAATAAAAGCCATAGCCTATAAAAAACATCACAAGATCCAAAAGTTATTTTCTATAACTAAGACAAGGCAAAATATTGATTGATCTCTGGAGGAAAGCAGAAATACTGAATAGCCTTACATATTCTGAATCTAAGGAAAAAGTGAGGCTCCTCATCAAAGGCAGAGATCAAAATTGAGGCAGCAGCCAGGAGTGCCACCTGCTGGTAAAATATAAATTCTCAGTATTTTGATTGAGATGGAAACCAACCTTAACAGGAATTTCAACTAACTGGATTAAAGGTTACTCTGTTTCCAGGGATAATTTCTTGATGCTGATACAGAATCTCAGATCTTCCCACCCAGCAAAGGAAATCTTTTATAAACACTCCTGATCAGTCGGTCATCCTCCCTTTATTTGAATACATTCGATAACAAGAGGTGCACAAATCCAAGAGCTGTTACACCATCAGTAGGTCATTTTAAGCAGAAATACACCTTCTCCTAATTTCTACCCACTTATACACTAGCCTTCTCCCTGCAGCAGAACAGCAAATCCCATATGACAGTCCTTCGCCATCTATAGGTAGGCATGCTCCACTTACTTTCTCCTCAGATTAAACAAGCCAGTATTTTTTTTTTTTTTTTTTTTGAACTGTTGTTTTTAAAATCTTCCACCATTCCAGTTGTGGGATCTGGCTTAGTTTGCCAACAGCCCATAAAATACCTTATAGGTTTTATTTCCAACAGGTGCTATTACTTTCCCTTATCTGAATCTTAATACACTATTGGCTCCTACTAAAGTGTGTGGTCAACTAAAATCCTGTCCAGCTAGATCCTCCCAATCTAGTATTCACAAAATTTAACTGTTTGAATTGAGCGAATCTAAGTCTTGATGTTCATCCTTGTTAAATTTCATTTTATGATGATTTTGACTGCACTTTCTTGTCAAGATCATTTTGAACATTGATTCTTGCTGTTAACTAAATTTGACAAGCTGGTCACTAAATCTTCATCCAAACCAATGATAAAATCTTGGGTATGAAAGAGCCCTAAAATGTAATTAATACTAAGCCACTAAATAATATTCTTTGGGTGGGCATAGTCATCTAGCTGTAAATCCATTTACTATTTACTAATATATTTCAGCCACAAGGATAATGGAAAAATTAGACAAATGTGCCAATAAAAATCAATATGTTATGTCACAGGCATTCCAGGAATATATTATCCTCACATTCCCTTCACAAAGGCAATTGTATGAGTTTAACGCAATTGTTTTGAGGTGAACTTGGAGAAAATGCTCACAAACCACATTGAGGTTATCAGCAGAGTTAAGTCCACTCTTCTTTTAAAAAAATACACCTTAAGAGTCAACCTATATAATTATTTTATGATTATATTTATGATTAAACACTTAAAACAGATTATGAATAACCACACATGCATTTCGCTCATCCTAATGGGCTGAAGATCACCTTTTCTAGAAGAAAACTGTCCTCCTAAATAAAATAAACTGTGTCTCCCCTGCCTAAGCATCCGTACATACTCGAGAATGCCTTTATTTGAAAATGGATCCAAAGTTCCTTACGAATTACTTTTGTTGGCTCAGATTGTTCCAACAGCACTCCTTCTTATAATTCCACTGAGTCTTGAGATTTGAACAATCATAATGAAACTGAATGTTACGTATGCTGGGCTTCACCTTTTTTCTTTAATATATTTATCTGGACTTTTCCACTTTAAAACCATTCTCTGTGCTCATGAAAATAGAGGCAAAATAAGAAGTGTTGTTCTATGGTACAGTGTTGCAGTCCAGATGTGAACCCTGAAGCCCAAATGCTTGAATTCACATCCTAGCTTTATCACTTAATACTGTGTGACCTGGAAAAAGTTATGTAACCTCTCTGTGTGAATAACGACAGTACCTACCTTACAGAGTTTTAAGAATTAAATGAGTTAGTATGTATAAAGGGTTTATAACAGTCCCTGCCACACAGTAAGCATTAAGTAGTTAAGATGCTTAATCATCTTGATCATTTATTAACATCATCCGTTCTCACCCGTCTTTTCCCTATGCTGGCTCTAAAAACAACAGTACACTAATAGTACACTGATTAGTTAAGAGCTGGGTTTTGAAATCAGACAGACCTGGATTTGAATCCTGGCTCCACCACTTACAAGCAATATTACCTTGAAATGTCACTTAACCTCCCTAAGCCTAAATTTCCTCCCCTATAAAATGAGGATAAAAACAATATTTACTCCATGGGGTTGTTGTGAGAATAAAAACGAATGTCACACATTTTACATAGTACCTGACATACAGTGTATGCTCAGTGAATCTTTCTTAAAAATCCCTCTTTAGTACCCCTTCATATTTCAGTGGGCACAATCTGGACCATACCATTCTCCTTTCTGACAGTCTTAGAGGTTCATGATACTTGCCTCTCTCCATATTTGTAGATGTTCTATGAGTTGCAAACAGATCTTTCTCTAGACATTACTTTCTCTTTGAATTGTTCATGATTATCTTGTCAAAATTTTAAAATTTCCTATTCCTTGTGAACCCATTCTTTTTTGGCGCCTGTAGCCGTGAGATTGTGCGCATATTTTCTTCTGAAATATTTGTTTTCTAAAATACAGAATTCGTGCTCAATATATTTTTCATTGTTATTTTAACTGTTAAAGTAATAATTTTTCTCTTAAGAGTCTATCCAATCATTAGTATCTTCTCCAATCATTAGTAAAAAATTGAGTCCAGAATAATGGTTCCCTCCATTGTTTCTTTTACCTCCTATGAAACTAAATCATTGATAAATCAAAAATTTTATCAGATATCAGTGAGACTTCTAATAGATATCTAGATAGTTACTACCATTACTACTACTGTTTGTTTCTTTATAAATTTTATAATCTGTATCAGAAACCATTATCTACAGTCCCTGTCATCTGAGATTTTTTAGTATTTCTCCATCAGAACATCACTTTTGTTCCTTTCTTCTCCTAGAAAGAAAGAAGTTCTCTAGCACATTCCTCCACCCCCCGCCCCCAACAACATGGTGGTGTCTATATTCTACACACACACTCCATTTCCCCTTCTAGCTTTCCCTGTTGGCTATCTTTTTTTCCTTCAATAAAGTATACGTTCCAAAAGCCAGAGTTCTTTCATAAATACTACCCTACCGCCTCTTGGTAATAGGTATATTCTTGTTAAAATATTAAGCTTTCTTTTCTATCTATACTGCCTTAGCACACAAAAATATTTATATACAAGGTATTGTTCCCAAACCATTTTGTTCCCAAATGTTTTCCTTCTGCCATATGTTTTCTTCCTACGTTATTTATTTTTATAATTTTATCTGGGCTTATTTTTCCTTCTCTACTGATAAACTTAATAAGCCTCTAGCCAAACAGAGTAATGAAAGTGACTCCACCAGAAGCTCACTAGTGTGGCATTAAACAGTACAGTCCAGGAAACCAAATGCTCCTCTGATACCACTCAACTCTTACTTCCCATATTTATTCTTGCCTTCCAAAGTTATGAGCATAAAATAGAGATATGAAAATATAGGACCTGTACTTGCTCTTCAGAACTCCAAAATCCCTAGATTTCTTCTAAATATTTCTATTAATGTAAGCAAAAAATTATTTTGATTAGACTGCAAACTTTAAGACAGTAAGGACCATGTATATTTTACTCACTATTGCCCAGTGTTTAGTACATGTTAGACCAGGCAATCCACACTTTAGCCCATGGGCTAAATCCTACCCAAAGCCTATTTCTGTATTGTTCACAGATAAGAATGGTTTTTCCATTTTTAAATGGTTGTGAAAAAAGCAAAGAAACAAAAAGAAGAAGAAAAAAAATGTGACAAAAACCATTGTGGCCTGCAAAGCCTAAAATTTACCATCTGTTTCTTTTCAGAAAAATTTTGCTGACCACTCAACTATTTATTAAAAGTAGGACGAGATTAAATCAGTAACAAAAAGTCTCCCAACAAAGAAAAGCCCAGGACCGCATGGCCTCACTGCTGAATTCTACCAAACCTTCAAAGAATTAACACCAATTCTCCTCAAACTATTTCAAAAAATCAAAGAGGAGGAAATTCTACCTAACTCATTCTACGAGGCCAGCATTACACTGACACTAAAACCAGACAAGGACACAACAAAAAAAGAAAACTACAGGCCAATATCCCTGATGAACATAGACACAAAAATGCTCAATAAAAATACAAACTGAATCCAACAGCATATCAAAAAGATAACAGACCATAATCAAGTGGGATTTATCCAAGGGATGCAAGGATGACTTGACATACATAAATCAATAAATGTGATACATCACATCGACAGAATGAAAGACAAAAACCATATGATTATTTCAATAGGCACAGACAAAGCATGTGATAAAATGCAACATCCCTTCATGATAAAAACTCTCAACAAACTAGCCATGGAAGGAATATACCTCAACATAATAAAGACCACATATGACAAGCCCACAACCAACATCATATTAAATGCAGAAAAGCTGAAAGTCTTTTCTTTAAAAACTGGAACAAGACAAGAATGCTCACTTTTACCACTCCTATTCAGCATAGTACTGGAAGTTCAAGCCAGAGCAATCTGGCAAGAGAAAGAAATAAAAGGCATCCAAATTGGAAAAGAAGAAGTCAAATTGTCCTTCTTTGCAGCTGATATAATATTATATCTAGAAAAACCTAAAGACTCCACCAGAAAACTCTTAGATCTAATGAATAAATGCAGTAAAGGTGTGAGATACAAAATCAATATATGAAAATCTGTAGCATTTCTATACACCAACAATGAAATAGCTGAGAAAGAAATCAAGAAGGCAATTTCATTTACAATAGCTACAAAATAAATAAAATAAAATAAAATATTTTGGAATAAATTTAACCAGGGAGGTAAAAGACTTTTACAAGGAAAACTACAGAACACTAATGCAAGAAATTGAAGAGGAGACAAACAAATTGAAAGACATCTCATGCTCATGGATCATAAGAAATGTCATTAAAATGATCATATACTATCCGAAGCAATCTATAGATTCAATGCATTCCATATCAAAATACCAATATCATTTTTCATAGAAATAGAAAAAAAATCCCAAAATTTGTATAGATCTTTACACATTCTATGCATGTAACAAAATTTCACATGTACCCTATACAGCAATAACAAAATGGGAGGTAGGGAAAGAGGAGGGAGCAGTAGGGATGGGGAAGGAAAACCAGAGATTTGCAAAAAATATAATTGGAGATCACTGCAAATAGTAAAACCCACATAAATAAATACTATAAAATATAGTATTTATACTATAAAATAGTATAAAATATAGTATTTATACTATAAAACAAATATTCTTTAAAATATTCCTTGGCTTTCATTTTCATTAAGTTCCAGGATAAACTAAAGGTCTTTCATTAGCATATTTTAGAGATTTTTTTTTTTTTTTTTTTGTAACTGAGCTATTCTTGAGTCACAGGTGCTCCCAGGAGAACTAAATTTAAACCTTGGCAGTACACCTCTTCTCTGAATAGCCTAGTTAACATAAATGTTAGTCATCGACAAGGTGTCAGCCACTATAAGTGTCAATTTACAGGTATATACCCTCATATATATCTCCTTTCCTTCCACACAGTACTATGTGGCTAACCACTATCACTCACAACATTTTACTCATCTGTTTCCAGTTGACTATATACCCATTACTTCAAAATTTAATCATTTAGAATTCCACCTGCCACAGCAAAGTTTTGAACACTAAAAAATGTTCAACTAAAGCATGAAAGTCCATTCTCAAGTAATATAGAAGAGCAGTATAGTAGAGCTATTCATAGCATTGTCTATTAGAGGCACAAGCAAAGGCATACCTGAAAATGCTGCTCCATCACCTGGATTTTTCCTTGGTCTGGACACTTTTTCAGAGCTCGATCTGCATAATGGAACAGGATTTCTACCATCTGTAAGGAAAATAGCCTTGTATAGAAATTAAAATATATCTCTAAAATTTTTCAATATTTAATATATGTGGCCCTCCTAAATATTTAATAATACAGAATCAGGCTTTGTTATATTAAAAATATAATTAAAATATTTAGTGTCTTTATTACCCCAATTTCTTTTTTAATCCTAGCCTAATTTCTTTCAGCCTCAGGGATGGTACTAATTTGCTAATATTTCCTAAGAAATATCTTCATGTTCTGGACCTTGGTAGTATCTATATTGCTTAGGAAATAAAAAATTAAAGTTGAGCTCTTCAGTAATCCTCTGCTGTAGGAGTTTCCCTGAAGAGCATGGACGAGCAAATCATTCAGAGTCTAAAGAGTGACCAATTTCCACTCTAGTTTTCTATGAATGTGTATACTAATTTGGAATATAATTTTTACCAATGCATTTATATCAACAGAAGGGAGGGAATTCCATAGTCAATGAATTCAAGTCTAGATCAGGAACAAAAGAATAATATTAAATATTAGCATCAATCATATTAATGCTAATTAATAATAATAACATTAAAACATTAACCCTCTCTGCCACTTCCAGGCAACACAAACATTTACACATATAGTATTTCTCATAATTACTATGTAAGTTCATAAAAACTAACAAATGTCAACTTTTTATGGGCTATTAATTCAGTTCAGAAATAATCCAGATGCCGAGGTTTTCCTCCTCCTTTCTGCTGTCTTTTGGCTATTTTACTACTTTACTATCTTCATAAGAGACTGGGCAAGGGAAAAAAGAAAAGGGGTTAAGAAGAAATTTAAAAAGTATTTACGATGACACCAGGGAATTATAACCTGACTTGTTTTTTACACACTCTCTCAATTGTAGCCATTTACCTACTCATATCTGAAGACATTAGGTAATACCAAAAGCAAATCTGTACTACACCCTAGTAAAGACCCTATTATTAATCAAATACTCACCCGGTCTGCAACAACAGCTTTTCGCTTGCTGGCATCTCCTGATAATCCTGTAGAGAAGCAAAATCCATTAAAAAACAAGGTAGTCCACGTCTTCAGGAGTGAAACTGTGCATCCCCTATTCATAATGTGTGCTAACAATACATGTAATTATAACGATCCTTAGGTATCAAAATATTGGATAATATGCCATAATAGAAACACCTCACATCTATCACACCAGAGAACATATCAATGTACTTCCTGTTTGTTCTAATAGTAAATTTTCCTTTTCAAAGAATTGTAAAAGTAACATTTTAATTTTAATACCCTGTATTTGTCATCAACCTTCTTTGCTGAAAGTATGTTAGGTTTATTAACATCTTGTTTATAAAATCCTTAAACACTCAGTTGAAAGTGTTCTGTGAGTGATTAGTATTATTAATTCCCTCTACTCCAGAAAAACAATGTCTACCACACTGGTATTCTGTCTGCTTACCCACTACTGCTTTTGCTTTTCCTTCGTGGAAAGACCATGCAAGAGCCAAGGCTTCTGTAAGACAATCCTGTTTCAGGAGATGATCCACTCTCTAAAATGAACAAATGAGAGATACCAGGCCCCTTTGACCAATCACCAGTCAGAATTCCTAGTCTACCTAATATCTTTCCAGAAGTTGTTCTTAACAGCTAAAACCAGTTCAATAACTATATGAATACCTTATTTCCAAGAAAAATAATTTCTTAAAGGATTGGATAGTACAAAGACTGTAGGGCTAGTACAGAGAGCCACAGGGCCTAAAAATGAAAAAGGGAAATGGCTGGATTATCACTGTAGCAGAAATGGCTGGTTATTTATGACGACATCCAGTCCCTCCTTCTTGGTAACAAACCCCAAGTTTATTTGATACAGCAATACACCAGCTGAAGGACATTTCTAAGACTCCCTTGGAGCCACCTGGGGCAATGTGCCTAAGCTCTGGCCAATGACAAATGGAAGTGTTGCATGGTATTTCTGGGATGTCACCTTAAAAGGTAAGGGCCACGCTTTATTTTCTCTTTCCTCCTTCCTGGAATGTGGATTTAACAGCTGGAGCTCTAGCAACCATTCCGGACTAAAAAATGACCTTGAGACTAGAATTCAAACACAAAGATGGTAGAATGGGATAGCATACTTAAAAGCTCATGGAGCTCCCATACAAGCCATGGACTGCCTACCTTCAGATTGCTTTTACATGAAAGAAAGAAATCTGGTTTAAGCCACTATTATTTTGAATTTTCTAATATATGTCACAAAATCTAACTCTAACTTACACAGTCGGTTTTAGCAAATCAAGTACCTAACAATTATAATGGTTTTGATTTATACTTCTGAAATTAAAAAGCACAAATCCAAATAATCTTCTTCAGCAAAGTCAAAATAGAAGTGTTAAGATGTTATCAATTTGGTAGTTCTAACACATAAAATTACTTTGAACTCACCTCTCTCCAGCTCCTCAGCATCATCACATAAACAGACTGGAAAATAAAGAGAAACAAATTAAACTGATCATCTCTAACAGACTTGTTTGGGAGACACATTTGTTCCAGTTCCACATCTCATTTTACATCTCTTTAATAAAAACATTTCATACTACAGGTAGAAGTACTATCTTAGAATTCAGGTCTTGAAAGACCCACATTAAAGAGTAAATCAAACAAACACTTACAGGTCAGTAAGTCTACAGTCCAAGAAAGAATTAATTCCATGGACACGGAACAAAAAAGGCCCAAGCTCATTTCCCTGGACTGACTTGGCAAGATTTTGTTTGAATTTTAATAATGAAGAAATGTTTCTCCATATTAAATTTTTTTTAAAAAAGCACAGGAACAATTTTGATATACAAAAAGGTCCTATACCAATGATTCTGTGTCAAAGGCCTCAATGTAGTAAGCTAATGGCCATCTTAATTACATGACAAATATCCATGATTAGGTATCTCTCTGATCATGAAAATATAAATGTGAAGGAAGCTTATGAAAGTACATCCCTAAATCAAGAAAATAAGCATCCTATTTCCTATTAGTCAGTACCTAAACAAAAGTAAAAATATGTCTAAAAGTGAAGGAAATAAATTAATTAACTAAAAATCATGACTACTTAAACACAAAAAGTTTCGGATCATTGCTGATCAATATTCACTCTGCAATGCAGTGCCCTCTTTACCAGCAATCTCCTTCACCCTCAACTATCCTGATAACACACAAATACCAAAGTCACAGAGTGAAAGAGCTTACTTTTGTTCCCAAATAAAAGATCTGACCACCATAGCTACTGATGGATTGATAACAAGCTTTCTCTCCAACCAAAGCCTGTTAAAGAAAAAATACAAAAAAGGTAAAAATTACATGCATTAGAAATCTCGCAAAGTTTTAAAGAATGTCAACTATAAAGACAACAATTTAGGTCAATATGGTTTCATCCCATAAGTGAGTGGGGAAAAAATGATCAATTGTCAGTTTAACAGTAAAAGTGACAGAAAACACAAAGTCCAAGAAGCAATTCTCTGCTTACATAAATAGCCTTTTTCTTTTTCAGAATAATGTGGAAAAGGGAGGAAACATGCCAACTTCTAAATCTAAAAGGAAACTATTGCGTCTGCCCCTTGTTGGATGACAGGTAGTCATTGCTTCTGGCAATGAATGGGGCTGATTGAAAATGGGACCTCCAAGTTCTCTGAAATAAATATCAACATAAAACACAAGAGGAAACAGGAAGACAACGCAGCATAGTGTACGGGAGTCAGCATAGTATAGCAAAATAAAAAAGAAACTCACTGATAAACCTGGGTTGCAAATTTTGGCTCTGCCACTTACACATATTTGTATGATGTTAAATTTCAAACCTCTGACATGTAGCTTTCCCATCTTTGAAAAACCTTACACAGTTTCTCTAATTAAATATGCTAATATTTATAAATCTCCCAAAATACACTTGGTCCATAACTGATAGCTATAATAATTTTTCTTAACTTTTTATTGTGAGAATTTTAAAATGTATACAAAAGGAGAAAGAATAATAAATCCCTGATTATATCCATCAACCAGCTTCATCAATGCTCAGCTCAACACCAATCTTGTTTCATCTATATTTCTACCATTCCCCTATAACACAGTATAATTTTGAAGTGAATCCCAGATTTTGAATATTTCATTTATAAAAATTCAGTATACATTTTAAAAAATGAGTCCTTTTTAATATAACCACAATTCCATTAACATAGTTTTAAAAATTAACAATTGGATCTCAATATCAAACATCCAATCTGTACTTGGATTTCACATTGTCTCATAAATGTCAAATGTTGTTGAGGTTTTTGTTGCTTGTTTTGCTTTTGTACATTTCATTTGTCTGAATCAAAATCCGATCAAGGTCCACACATTGAAGATGGTTGATAAGACTCTTAAGTCTCTTTTAATGTACAGGTTTTGCTTCCATCTCTCTCAATTTTTTATTTTCCTTAAAGTTTATTTGTTGAAAAAAGCTAGAATACTTATTCTATAGTTTCCCACTACTTGGATTTTGCTGACTGCATCCTCCTGAAATTGTTTAACATGTTCCTGTCTTCTATATTTTCTCTAAAGGAGACTTCATCAGATTCAGACTTTTGTTTTGTTTTGGTTTTCTGGCAATGCCATTTTAAGTATGATGTTAACTGTAGGATTTTTGTAGATGCCCTTGATTATCAGATTGCAGAAGTTCCCTTCTATTCCTAGTTTGCTCAGAGTTTTTATCAGGAATGGATATTTAATTTTGTCAAATGCTTCTATCTACTAAGATAATCTTATGGTTTTTAAAAATCTACAAACATGGTAAATAACACTGATTTTCAAATGCTAAACCAGCCTTGCATACCTTGGGTAAACACCATTTGGTCACGATTTATTATTCTTTTTAGATACTGCTGGTTTCTATTTGCTAATATTTTGTTAAGGATTTTGTCTCTGCTCATGAGGACATTGGTCTATAGTGTTCTTTATTAGAATGCCTTTGGTTTTATTATCAGAGTTAAGCTAGCCTTATAAAATGAGTTAAGTGCTGCTCCCTTCTCCTTTATTTTCCAAAAGATTTTTGTGCAGAATTCGTATTATTTCTTCCTTAAATGTATTACAGACTCCACCACTGAAGCCTTATGGGCCTGGAGATTCTTTGTAGAAGGATTTTTAATTACAAAATTAATTTCTTTAATAGGTGTATGGCCACTTAATTTTCTATTTCTTTTTTGAGTCAGCTTTGGTAATATGTGTCTTTCAAGAAATTTTTCCATTTCATCTAAAGTTGTTGAATTTATTGGCATAAAGTTCTGTGTTCCTATTAATATTCTTGTCCTTTGATCTGGGAGATACTTAAGTGACTTGAAAACAGTTTGATCCTTTCTGGTCTTGTCTTTAAGATTTGTTAGTGGGGACCAGCACAGCATTTATTCTAGCCCTCATTTTTCCCCACTACTTTTCATTCTGGCTGGTGTAACAAGCGCCATTTTCAGCCATGTGTGAGCACTTAATATGATTCCCTCTAGACCTTTCAAATGGCTCTTTCCCTATCCTTGGGTAGCTTCCTTACATGCATTTGCCCATCGGTAGCCTGTGCATACTCAAGGGGGACTCTTCGATAGTGCTCTCCTCCCCAGTACTCTGCCTGCAAACTCCTCCCGCCATTGTCTTCTTGCAGTCTTAGCTCTGTCTTCTTAAGGAGCCCTCCAGTCTCCAGCTGGGCTCCTCCTCCCTGAGCCATAGCCCAGAAACTCAAGGCTGGAAGTGAGGACAATCACAGAGCTCAGGTCATTTGTTTCCCATTTTGTCAGAGACTACTGTCCTTCATTACTGATGTCCAATATCTTGAGAACTGCTATTTCTTTTTTTCCCCTGACTTTTTTTTGGAGTGGTGGGGTAGTTATTCCAGATGGGAGAGTAAATCCAATCCCCCATTACTCCATCTTGACTGAAAGTACAAGTTCAAAGTTTAAGATATTATTTTTTGAGAGAGAGAGAGAAGAGTTGACCGGACTGGAGCACAGCAGTGTCACCATAGCTCACTGCAACCTCCAACTCCTGGGCTCAAATGATCCTCTTGCCTCAGCCTCCCAAGCAGATGGGACTACACGTGTGCACCATGCCAGGCTAATTTTTCTATTTGTTGTAGAGACAGGGTCTTGTTATGGTGCTCAGAATTCCTGGCCTCGAGTGATCTTCCTAGGCCTTCCAAAGTGCTAAGATTATAGGCATGAGCCACCAAGCCCAGCCCTAAGAGTATTTTTAATAACCACACAAACACAAGGAAATATCTAAGTACGGGACAGTAATTATCATTACTTTAGTGAATTCTATTGCACTACCATTTCTTATTCTTGTTTTTAAAATAAGGGGGCTGGAAGACCCTTTCATATATATTTTATACTATGACTATGAGGAAGATTTGAGCAGAGCTTACACATCATGCTGTAGTCCGTGAACTAAAATAAAATCTTAAGCCCCCCAACCAACTGAATGGGTCCCCTCTTGGCCATGGAGACCCTAGAAATACCCTAAAGCTGAGTTATTGGCCACAAGAAGGAAGGTCAGACATGTCTCCTCATACTCCCTTTCCTCTTTAGAGATATCCTTTGTAACTCATTAACAGGCCTAAAGCTAGGCAAGACAAAGCTTAAACCACCCTGCAGGTCATCAATTTACTTAATAGATCACTTGCATCAGAGTATATGTCCAAGGGCTTGTCTCTGATTAACAGACTTCCTTATCTTAACATTCCAAGCCTTTAGACAAAGCTTCATTTCTTTAACCAATTACAAATTAAAAAATCTTTAAACCCACCTATAAACTGTAATTTCCTGCTTGGAGATGTCCTGCCTTTTGGGGCCAGACCAATGTACACCTTCCATGTATTGATTTATGACTTTACATGTAATTCCTATCCCCATGAAATGTATAAAACAAAACTGGAGGCTGGGCGTGGTGGCTCACGCCTGTAATCCTAGCACTCTGGGAGGCCGAGGCGGGAGGATCGCTCAAGGTCAGGAGTTCAAGACCAGCCTGAGTAAGAGTGAGACCCCGCCTCTACTAAAAATATAAAGAAATTAGCTGGACAACTAAAAATATATAGAAAAAAATTAGCCGGGCATGGTGGTGCATGCCTGTAGTCCCAGCTACTTGGGAGGCTGAGGTAGAAGGATTGCTTGAGCACAGGAGTTTCAGGTTGCTGTGAGCTATAATGACGCCACAGCACTCTAGCCCAGGCAACAGAGCAAGACTCTGTCTTGAGAAAAAAAACAAAAAACAAAACTTGAACCCAACCACAGCAAGACCACTTACTTGCTCAAGGCTTCTTGGGTGTTGCTCTCTGGGCCAGGGCCACATATATGCAGTTCAGAATAAACCTCTTTAAATTATTTTACAGAGTTTGGGATATTTTCCGTTGACAAGTCACTCATTAAATATGACCATTATTACTATTTTTTTTTTCAACAAATTATCCATGGAAGTTTCACCATAGTCTAAATTTCCTACTTAAAGATGAGTGGTTTAGTAAACATAAGATCACAATTCATAGTGATTTAACTATAAACTGTATAGATTGCTTAAGGCCATTATTGTAGTTTCTTATAATAAAATTAATACTTAAGTTCAGAGGTCTTGCTATGTCTTCCTTCTCTCTAGGCTCCTACATTTCATATATCCTATAGAATTTCACCTATTCCTAAAGAATCTTCTTTCTCTCAAAGCCGTCTTTGCCTGTAAGTGCCCACAGTATATATCTGTTCAAGCCTTTACCATATCACCCAAATATTAATACATAGGCTGTATGTCTCTAGTTATTTATCCCTTAAATCTATCAGGTTTACTGCCACCAGATCAAACCTTGTAAAATATTTTGATTTTATAATTTCTTTCTCACAAATTTTTCATTTCACTTCATTATTTTACTATAAAAGTTAAAACTCTTTGGTATTAAGTTAAATTAGTCACATTTCTGAATAGAAATTAATAGGAATTATCACTTTAGTTTACATGCTTGAATAATTATAAACACATCCACAACTACTTCAACCTACTTTTAAAGAAAAACCTCAAGACAGAAAGATAACTCCACAGAATTCCTATTTGTAAACAAACAAACAACCCCCCTCCCAAAAAAAAAACAAAAGAACACATAACAAAATATCAAGTTTATCAAAGCATATATCAAGATAACAGGTTACCCTTACCAGTGCCTGGCTAACATTTCCTCCGGTAGCTAGTGATTTGAAATGGCTGCTGTTATAGACCAACTGAACTTCTGAGATTTCCACCGTTTCCAATTCCTCTTGAGTTTGCCGATCAATCACATGCAACTTCTCTACACTGTCTAAGAGCACAATTGTGCGTGAGTTTATCCACTGCAATTCAAGCACACAACAAAATAAAAGTGAGGCCCAACCCACATCGCATTCCAGACAAGAGAGCTTGGCCAGTCAGTTAAATTACACTGAGGACCTTATCCACTAAATAACTTACATGGCAACACAATCACAGCAAGAACTACTCAGTGACAGCCCAGAGAACAGTAGGTACACAAGATACTACTGAGTTTTGACGGTGTTAAAATGACACTTACAGAGTGTAAAAGAAGACTAAGCCCTGTAATAGACAGATTTTAGGTTATATTCGTTTTTATAAAAATTTTTTAAAACCACATTGGCACAAATGACATTAGCATAGTGACAAACTGCATTTCTAGTTTTTATGATATTAATGAAAAAAAGAGAAAATTAAACCTCATAAACAGCTGGTCAAAGTATTGAAGCAATACATATTTTAAAATAGGAGCTACTTAAAAAGTATATTTCCTTAAAAGCTCCCTAAAAAATATGAGAGAGTTCTCTGCTCCTTCTATCTCTCTGTATCTTCTGAATTTTCTTTTATAAGTGCTATTATAATTGTAAAAGTACTAATGTAACAGAAGTAAGAGCCTGAAAAAGTGCAAAATGTATTACAAGTTGTCTTTTTAACTGCCCCCCATACTTTTTGGGAATTAAAACCTGCATTCCTGACTGAGGCCAGTAATCAGAGGGGTAGGGGAGTGTCCTTTGTTCTTTGTACCACAGGAGAAGGCTCACAGATTGTCTTCACTAGAGATGCTACAGTTAAACAGCAATAGCCCGAAGCTGAAAACTCCCTTTAAAAGCTCCATATTTCTGCTTATAGATAGGACAGCGGTACTTTAAGCTGGCAAATTAATAAAATTCTCTTTCCTTTTCCTCAAACCACTTGTCCTGTTCTTCTGATGCTGTCTCGGGGACAAGTGCCAAACTTTAAGTAACACTAACTTAATAGTCTAAAAAATCTTCTCAAGGATGTCACTTTGACAAATTTCTTGGGTTATGTACAAAATCAGATTTCTTATTTTCAAATTTTTTTTTTAGAAATCTCAATCCTTCCCCAAGAAATAAATGAAATCTTAAAATCTTCAAATCTTCTCGATTAGTATTCAAAAGTAGCCAGAACAAAGTGCTTCCCCTGTACTTTCTCTCTGATATTCATCTGTTTATTTATATGCCTATTCCATGTTATCAGAGATTTGCATAATGCCATATCAAAGATGACAAAACTGGTGGATTGATTTTCTTTTAACATATACTAAACATAATACTCTATTAATAATGCATAGGGCCACTATAAGGGAAGGGTTGGTTTCCCCCACCTTCCAAAATACTGCTCAGAAAACAGGGAGTTTGATGTGCAAATCTTTTACAAAGAGTTCTTACAAGGTCCTCTCTTGATTATTTAGAAAAACAAAATTTAGGAAAGACACATTAATTTAGCCTTCTCCACCTTAATCAGCGCTAGTTTTTCGGTAACCTGGCTAAAAGAAAGAGAGAGAATGAGAGACAAGGAACCTTAATGAGTTTAGTAATTATTCCGAGATTAGACCCTCACAATTGCCAAGTGCTGACACTATTGAAAACAAGCCTTTTAAAGGTAATTTACAAAACAATGCAATTAACGGTCACATCATGGATATGCCACAGGACAAATGAAAACACCAACTGTCCTACTGTTAGGAGAATGGCTACTTGTGGTTGGGGAAAAATGTTCCAGTGACATACTCACATGCAGATTTTAAAAGTACTGTATCTCAAACATCTTAAACAGAAGTGATAATGATGTGTTAGATGATTTAACAAGGGGTTCTGGTGATGACAAAGACACTGATGTCTTATAAGAGTCTGAACAAAATTACTTCATGAAATGTGCATGGAAAAAAATCATTATTTCTAAAACAGTCAGTCTACATGTGAGTTTAAAATGCTATGTGCAACTAAATTAGCAAATCATGTATTATAAAGAAATGATCTGACTATTTCAGTAATATCCTGAAAAATTATATATTATCAAGTTAGAGAAAAAACACTTTTAGTCTTTTTACTGGAAAAATGAGGCATGGCCTGTGAAATAAAAATAAAATCCTAAAGCTAAGCCCTCTACTAACTGAATGGACCCCTTCAGCCAAGGGGACCCTACAAACAGCTTAAAACTGAGTCCCCAGCCGCGATGGGATGGGAGAGAGGAAGCACGATTATATGCATCTGATTTCCCTTCATAAATATTCATGACTCCTCCTGTAGCTTGCTAAATATGTGTATTTGACTACCCTGCTCAGTATAAAATCCTGTTCCCTTTTGTCTCTCCTTTGAAGCACGTGTGCCTGGCTTCTGGGCCAGTCTCTGCTTCCCAATCTGCTGGAATGGGCACTCAATAGGTTGCTACCCTTCATGAGAAATACAGCTCTCCTTTTTCCAAAGTATAAGCCTTGTTAATTTTTTTTTTAGTTAACAGCCTTATATTTAGGGTTGCCTATGTTCATGCATATATAGAATGTCTCACAGATATTGATGTTCTAAAAGCATTAATGACAGAAGCCTAGAAATATAATTACACTACTCTCAAAATTAGCACACTATTTGAAAAAGAGATTATAAAACTTGATACAAAAAGAAATCTTTTTTTAAAAAACAAGAAGTTTCTCAGGTCTGAGATGCACAGTATAGACAGAACTCTGCAAAGTTTTTAGCCACAAGAAAAGAAGAGGTTACACAAACAAGACCAAAGGATGAATTAAGACAAGCTCAGAAATATAAAAGTGTGTTTATAGAGAAAGCAGGGCAATGATCCTGAAGAAAACCATCTGAATTCTTTCCAACCCAAACTCTCTTTTGAGCCAATCAAGACATTAAAGAAAACTACTGGTGCTGCTAGTGTTCAGCAGGACATAAGGCTGAAAGGCAGTAATTATGTCACATCACACCAAACTCAGATTTATTCAAGCAGGACTTCACTTCTGTCCACATTTTATATGATCCTAAAGGTCATGGTTCATGACACAAACCTAGATGGTAAAGCCTACTACATACCTAATATGGTACAGTCTATTGCTCCTAGGCTATACACCTGTACAGCATGCTATGGTACTGAATACTGTAGGCAACTAACTGTAACAACAATGGTAAGTATTTGTGTATCTAAACATATCTACACATAGAAAAGGTACAATAAAAATAATCCTGGTAGATTTAATACACCCTGAATTCAGAACAATGACATAAAATAAATGGGGATATTTAATTTAAATAATACTCACAGTAAAGTTGATGAGGTCATAGTACAGGTGAAGGTGCTTTTGCTTTGTAACATGTATTGCTCCAGATTCATCTCTCTTAACCTGATGATGAAATAAAAACAATCTAAATATTGTTTATTGTTTGAGTGACTTTTTAAGTTACTTAATTATACTCCACCTGGAGCAGAGCATTAATTCTCATTCAGTATGGCAAGCCAAAAATATTGGCAATTAAAGAAACTATTATACAAATGAAAAAAAAAATCATTCACTCCATAATTTGTACCAAAATCCAAGGCATTATCTGGCTAGTGGTCTAGTTGTCAGTATTAATACAATTTTGACTCTTTCATAATTCAGAACAGCCTAACTTTATCGCATCAATGACTACATTTAGCTAGAGCGAAAGTATAAAATGGGATTGGTGACATGGTATGATGAAGTCCAAGTTCATTAAAGAAAAGACACTACAGTGACAAAACTAGATTTTTCTGAACTATACCACTGTAGCTCAAACAGCCCAAAATTTCCCAAAAGAACTTCATGTCAATATTTTATTTATATATTTATGCACATATACTCTATAAACCTTGATCATTGTTATAATTTGCTTTCTCCACTTCTGCACCAAGGTAATAGAACACTGAAGAAAGATAAAGCACAAGATACACCTGATCACCTGAAATTCATGACATTTGGTTCAACCTGGGTTTTCTTGCATACTCTCTATAGTAGTGGTCTAGATGCCTTTCCCTTAAAGTCCCAATTCCTCTTTGCCTTCTAATCCCATCACTCACAGTGCTGATGTCACCTGATACCTTATCAAAAAAGTGGGATCACATAATGAGGGCCCTTCATGTAGTCCTATCTTCAATAAATCGCTTCCCCCATAAGAAAGGATGCTCTGGTAAAATGATCATGGCATCTAGAGCTACACGTTTAAGTTCCACTATTATAGCTGTGAGAACAAGGGCAATCGTTTATTCTTTCTCAGTTTCTTCATCTATAAAATGAAAATAAGATAGCACCAAATTGTCCTATACGTTGCATATGTTGAAATAGTATTTCACAAACTGAAAAGATCAATGACAACATTACCTATTCCTCTAAGATTTTCTAAGTCCTTTCTAAAAAAAAAAAAAAAATCGCTTTACCTATATACAGTTACGCATCACTTAACAACGGAGACACATTCTGAGAAATGTGTACTTAGCGATTTTGTCATTGTGCAAACATCATAGAACATGCTTACACAAACCTAGAGCCTATTACATAGTTAATATGGTATAGTCTATTGCTCCTAGGCTATACACCTGTACAGCATGTTATTGTACTAAATACTGTGGGCAACTGTAACACAATGGTAAGTATTTGTGTATCTAAACATATCTAAACATAGAAAAGGTACAATAAAAATAAGGTATTATAATCTTATGGGAACACTGTCGCATACGTGGTCCATCATTGACCAAAATGTTGTTATGCAGTGCATGACTGTGTACTCTAGATCCTACTCCTCTCCATCGACTGTTTAATGTTACCCCTTTCTTGATAGCATATTTAATCACTTTTTAAGAGCCCTTTTCCTTTTGCTCTCAAACATGTTTTTCTCTTCTCCACTTTCAAATAAAAAAAAATTTTTTAAACTCTTTCCTTGATTTACTTTTAAAAGATAGTATTTAACCACACTCTCTCTCACAACCAAACACTATCATTGCATGAGTTTGCTCATCAAAATACCCTTAACAAGGCTCTACAATCTAGCTTCTATCTCCAGTATACTGATAATCAGTGCTCTGAAAAGTTTCTAATGAAACAATTCTTGATATGTTCAGTGGTCCTTATCTTTCTTGATCTTACATTGGCATTACCCAAAAATTGATATTGTCCCAGAAGCCTTCCTTCTTTGTCCTCTGTGTGACACCATACTGTCCAATTTCCTCTCCTACCTATGTGTCTTTATAGGAATCTCCATCCTGCTTTGCTTTCTTTCCTCTCCCTTGCATGAGTGTCCACCAAGGTCATATATGCTCTGGCTTCTGATTTTCAGAGGTTCAGCTACATTCTCTTTCCTGGAATTCTCATTTGCACTCCAGACCTGGATTGCCATCCTCTTGTCAGACATCCCCTGATACCACACTTGAGACTCCCACCTTCACTTCCAACTCAACACACTGAAATCTTCCACAATCAACTTCTCCCCAAATAATCTCCCTTTGAATATTTCTTGATTCTAATATGCAAATTCAGAAATGTGATGTTTTGTTCATGTCCTTCAGTCCCTAGACACAATAGGATGAGAAGCCTTGTCTTTCTCTCAAAGTATCATCCCTTAACTCTCACTGCAACCAACCAACCTTGTCTAAACACCTCTTACCTGCTATATTACAAGAGAAAAACCTTCAATTTCCCCCCTACCTTCTATAATCTATTCTTTTTGCTAGTTATAGACTGATCTTCCTAAAATATCACTTTAATCTCATCTTTACTACCTATGATGGCTCCCCATTACCAATCCAGGCCAATCATTATATAACCTAGATCAAGGGTTAGCAAACTTTTTCTGAAAAGTGCCACACAGTAAATATTTTAGGCTCTGCAGACCATACAGTCTCTGTCACACCTACTCAACTCTACCGCTGTAATGAAAAAGCAACCATAAATAATATATAAGCAAATGGGCATGACTGTGTTCCAATAAAACTTATTTACAGAAACAGATGGCTGGCCAGATTTGGCCCATGAGCCATAGTTTTTCAACCCCTAATCTAGATCCACCCCAAATACTCAATTTTATTTTCCACCATAGGTTTTCCCCTGTTATTAATTCTATAAACATTTGTTAAAGCCTCTACTATATAAAAGCACTGCCCTAGTGGCTAGAAATATAACAGTAGAGTTGGTCTGTAGACTTCCAGTCTACTGAGGAAAAAAAATACTAGATGACTAACTTAAAAAGTGCTGAATGTTATCAAAGGAAAAAGGTCTTATAGGCCTTCGTGTGTGTGGCAGGAGGCACTGACTTGGTTCAGGAGATCAGGTAAGGCGATTTTAATCATGAGCTAGGACACAGTGGAAAAGAGCACAGAGCTTTCTTGGCAGGCGCAATAGCGTATGTAAAGCACTGAGGCCAGAGACTAGTCAGAAAGCTACTGCAGAGTCCTGGCTAGAAATGTACGTGGTTTAGACTAGAGAACAGCCACGGAGGAGACAAAAAGAGAAGTGGTCAAGAGATTTTTGGAGGTAGAGTCAACAGAACTTGGTGATGAAGCACATATGAAGGGGAAAAGGTAACTATTAATAAAAGGCAACTCCTAGGTTTCTGGCTGGAGAAGCTAGGTAGACAGCAGTGCACTCACTTCACTGAGCTAGGAAACCCACAAAGAGATTACACAGGCACACTCTGACCTCTGTGACTTCAGTTCACCTCATTTCCCCCAATATGCCTACCCCCTCCCACAGAATTGGCTGTATATCCATCATAAAGCTGTCCACGGCCTCTCTAGTCCATGCTAATCTCTTCATACTCTGAATTTATATCAACTTTTAATTCTCATCACATGGTTCAATCCTTAAACTATTCTCTCTAGTAGCAATAAATGTACTGGTTTTGCTTTTCAAACAGTATTATAAGCCATGTGTACACCTTCCCTAATTGCTTCTTGTGCCCATCACCGTGTAGAGAACGGTAGGTACTCAATTATACTTGCTCTCTATCTAATAAATATGCACATTATCTATGTAGATAGGTAAACCAATACATACATATTCACATTCATATGTTTATACATACACATAAACTATTAATTATCTGTCAGTCAAAGCAGACAAAACTGAGAAATAAACTATGAAAGGTTATGGAGCTAAGTGTAATTGGGGTTTTTTTCATGTTAACCATTAAAGCCTTAAATAAAAATTAAACAGGCGACTCTCTCTCCAAAGACTTATGGATTAAAATACATTTCTTTTTTTTTTTTAAAGACAGGGTCTCACTCTATTGCCCTGGCTGGAGTACAGTGATGTGATCATAGCTTACTACAGCCTTGAACTTCTGGGCTCAAGTGATCCTCCTGACTCAGCCTCCCAAGTAGCTGGGACTACAGCACTACAGGCATGTGCCACCATGCCTGGATAATTTTTTTTTATTGATATAATATTAAATTACTAGTGAATCAGGGAAGAAAATTATGACAGACTTATAACAGACCTAGCATATTAGGACTTACCAACAGAAAATGAACGACATCTCCTCTGCAGAAGGCAAGCATGGGATTCACATAATTATGCACTGCCACAAAGTGCCAGGCCAGCAGTGGAACACTGGAAGGATCCATCTAAGTGAGGAAAACAAGAAAAAATTTACCATGATTAATAAACAGGAGGACAAAGAGAAAACTCCGGTTAAAAACAGCCTCTGACTAGAGTTCTTTGAGAAAACTTTTCCCAAGTTCTTATAAAAATTCTATTGACGCAAGACTGACTGGGAAGTGTCACAAGGAACTCCCAGGGTTGACAGTAATGTTCTATATCTTGATAGGGATTTGGGTTACAAAAGTATACGCATTTGTCAAAGTGCAGAAAATGTACACTCCAGATTTGTACATTTTTTTGTATGTAAATTTTACATCAAAGGAAAACCTAAACAAATATTAAACTCTAGCTAATGATATGCATGCTGAATATTTAGGAGAAAGAGTACTGGTTTCTGTAATTTACTTTGAAATACATAACAAAATAATGTAGTTGGATGAGTGGGTAGAGAGATGGAGAGATGGACAGATATGTAGTAAAGAAGGTACAGTAAAATGTTAATAGAATTTAGACAGTAGATATACAAATGCTCAATGTAAAATTCTTCCAACTGGTCTACTTGTTTGAATTAGAAAAAATACCAACAAAAACATATAAAAAGAAGCAAACACATACCACCATGATATAAACCTCAATTAGCCAATGGAGCTAACCTAAGAAATGTTAATGGCAATCTAAGCAAGTTTTGCCATCTACAAGGACAGACTTGCTTCCCCCCTGGGACCCAGAGATACACAGGGCACCAACAAGAAAACAAGAGTGATCTCGCTCAGTATAGGGGCTGCTTTCTGAACTAGCCAGAGTCCTATACCATCATTCTCCATCCCATCCCATCAATACCTCTCCTCATATATACACTGGAAGATCACAATTTTCTGAAAACATCCAAGCAGGAAAGCGGGGGGAAACTGGGGTATGACTAACACATGCTGGGAAGTATCATCCCCCAAAGTAAAATACCAGAGGCAGAAGCCAAGGAAAGCATATTATAGTAGCCATTTACGTTGGGGTGTACTCTATCAGTACACAGTGGGGTACACTCTATCAGTAGTTCCATACCGAAGCAGGAGACAATGAGCATAATCCTGTCCCAGTGCAGCAGTCACACAAAAACAAATGTCTTTCAAACACTGAAAATCAGGGCTCAGACTCACTACATCAACTTAGCCTCCAGCTTTAAATCCAATAAGGGAATTGTACTACACTCAAAGGGCAGTGAATGAAGCTAGGAAATCCATGCATGAAATTAGGTGTGACCACAAAGTGCCAGGGCAGCAATACACAGACACTGTCAAATTGAGGTTAAAAACAAAAACCAGTTATATGCTGTTTATGATAGAAAAACTTAAAACAATAAAAATAGAAAAGTACACGATCTCATGATCCCCAGGACATTGTTTAGTCACCAGCTTATGCTGCTTTGGTCACCTTAAGGCAAGTCCAGAGAATGATCTTTGGAGCACTGACTTTCATTTTACCTGGTTTTTTAACAATTTCACAGAATTTGCCCTTGCAAATCATTTCCCTCAACCTCCTGACATGGTCCCTCCTTTTCCCAATAAGATGGAGAGGTTTACTCACCCGACCATAGGGAAAAGTCATCCATACTTTCAAGGATGGTTTCAATCCAATGACCAGTATCTTAAGAGAGAAATATAATTTATGTTCAATATTTACCTCGAAATTTTCAAATTTTTTGTATTCAAAGCCTCTGAAAGACATGAGTTTCACCATCTAAATATACCTACCTTTGTTAAGGAAGCCATGGCCAATAATGAAAACTGTGTGATGGGATGATCTTTCAATTCAGGCTTAGAATGCAGAGGCTCAATACAGCAAACTTCACCCTTGGAACCACTGAAGAGACATCTAGATTCACATGTTCTCACTCCCATCACTCTCCTGAAAATGTAATCCAAAAATTCACAATCAATTTAGCAATGATCCAAGTCACTATCATCCTTAACTTATACTACTTTAATAGCCTCCTAACTCCTCCTTTTACCCCAACAATCCAAGCTCCACAAAACAGCAGCACGATCTGTTTATTACACAGGTCAGATCAATCGCTCTTCCACGAAAAACAGTCCACTGGCTTGCCACTGTACATAAAATAAAATCCCAACTCTTTAGCCATGTCTTAAAAGGCTATGCTCTGGCTCCTGCCTTCATTCCTCTCCCACTACAGTGTATCTGACAAAGTCATGCTCCACTCACACCTGCCTTCTTTCCATTGCTCTAGCAGGCCAAGTTTGTGCCCACCTCAAAGCCTTTGTGTTCAAATGTTCCTCTGCCTGGAACACTGCCTCCAGATATTTGCATTTGTTGACTGGCTCATCATTCAGGTCTTTTTTCAAATGTCACCCCTTCTGAGAAAGGCATTCTTGAATTATCCCCAAATGCTCTCTAGCACAATGACCTGTCTTCTTTGTATCGTCACAGTACTCATACCTATCTGATGTTATTTCATTTATGTGCTGGCTTGCTATTGGTCTCCTTACCCTTGCCACAACTAGAAAACAAATTCTATTAGACTAGGAACCTTGCCTGGTTCACGGCTATAACTCCGGTATTTAGAGAAAGGCCTACATATAGGAGATGCCCAAGAAACATTAGCTGAATAATGAATAGTACCTTTTCAGAAATTACTTTTTGCTCAATGTTGTTAGAAGCTATGAGAAATATAAGAAACAAAGATAGCATTGCTATCAAACTTGAAGAACTTACGGAAACATACAATGAATATTATGTTCTATTTTAAAAAACTCAGCTTCATAAATGTTCTTCTATTGTATCTAGACAGTCTTTGTTCTTATTTAAAGAGCAAACAAGGCCATTCTCAGGCAATAAAAACCTTTTTACACCTGTACATTATGGTGATAATCAACTAGGCCTTGAACCTAAACCAAAATTAGTGAGCTACTACAGAGCTGAGTAGCTCAGAATACTGGTTACCAAGCTTGACAGCAAATAAGATCTACTGAGATAAAACTTTGGAAGACCTGGCCCAGAACTCCATATATTCTACAAGCCTGCCCAGGTAATTGCAATACACAGCCATAATGTATTCTCAATCTCACGGGCTTTCTAGACCTCTTCATGTTCAATTTCAAATCATGAAACCAGAACTAGTCTTTTCATTTGTCAACAAATATCTATTGGTCTCTTACTTAAATGTCAATTCAAAAACAGAGCCTCCGCTGTCGTTGCAAATTGCGAGAGTTGGGTCATCTGTAAACTAAACAGAGAAAGAATTTATTTCTTGTAGATATTTAAACATCTAGTTAAGTATTAAGAAGAGGGAAAAATTACAGAATATTGAAAATCTACAATATACACACTTAATAGCATTTGAAATGACCTAAACTAGATTCAGCTCATCACTCTAAACACACAAACTTACCTTGATTTAGAATAAAAATGGTTCATTAAAGTTACAAAAACTAGGGCTTTCAAAAAGCAAAACCACCTTTCATCGGAATAAAAGAAAAATACAAACTATGATTGATTAAAAAAACCCAGAGTTCTTACATTAACTTCTTCTAACTTGCTATTAAATGAATAGGATCCTTTGGGTACATTTACAGTTGTCTAGTTTTCAAGAATAAAGACTCAGTAAAAGATACTTGGTTATCTTTGGGAAATAAACTTGTCTAACTATGCTTTCTGAATAACTAAAGAGCTAATCACTATATTGAAAACATTTTAAACTTTTTACGTAACTCTTCCGAAAAAGTGCTTCCTCCTTGACCTTTTTCCAAGAATTTACTTCAGTTATTATTACTTAACCTGGAAAACTCAGAATAATAAATAAATAATATTCACAAAGACAGTCCCAAGGTCATATGCTGCACGACACAAAATGGAATAATGAACTTGTATCATTTACAGTGACTAGCCTCCCTCAGCCCAAAGGCTGATGAACCATCCAAAATGGTATGCCTCGTGCTTTTAGGGACGGCTGAGGTACAGGAGGCCCCTGTAAAATTATTCTTCCTCAGCCCACACATGGGTATAGTAAAGAAGTCTGACACTTTTGCTCCCAAAGCCTAGGTGAGCAGTCGCCAAAGTGGGAAGCCTATAACCTAGGGGTGTGCATGAGAGTGTAGGAGTGTAGAAAAAATAACAGAATTCATATTTCTGTTTAATTTTCTATTTCTTATGTATTGGCTTTATAATGTACATAAAAATTAGTATAGTAGTACATTTATAGAATTATACACGTGCACACACACACCCCTATAAAGGATGCAAGCCCAAATTGTCATTGATGGGATACAGAGTTAAGTTTAGAATATAATGAACAACTGGCTGTTGTCAATCCAAGATTTCAGAAGTATTCAGTGTCTGCATGCACCACCTTCATCACCATTCCCAAGCAGCACAATGGTTCCTACTACTATGCTTTTAATCTCAGCTGCATTTTTTTCTCTGTCTCTGTATTCTTTTGTTTCTTACTGTTTTTCCCACTAACTCTGGGTTTTTTTATGCTAAAGGATTGGCCTTTTATAAACAACACCAACTAGTTATTCTTTCAATCAAACATTTATTGAGCAACTACTATGGGTAAAACACAAAAATAAATGACTGACAGATTCTGATTCAAAGATCTTAATCTATTAAGACAGAGATATAAGCAACTATATAGAAGTTGGCATATGCTATATGAAAAGAGGACAATATAAATTACCATAATGTTCTGAAAGAGGAGAAATTCTCTCCACTTTTACTTGTCTTGGTTGTTTTCATTGTTACTAAATGCTTCAATGATGCTTTGTCACAAAAGACTTTTCTGTAACTAACCTATATACAGACATTTAAACTCCAGATGCTTGCAGACTTTAAAAAGAGAGCTCTGCACAGCTAAGCAACAAAATGTGTACATGATTAAAATCTAGAAGATCTGATTTTAGACTTCCCTAGTTACAATCCTTTACCTTTTATGCTTCTGAACATGGGCCTGACAGTATGCAAGAATCAACGTCCACATTGTAGTTATAAATAAAATCTGTTACCTAAGTCAGTTTAATTTTTTTAGGCCTATAAGGAGAGAGCCAAGACTAGGATCTTAATTTTTTCCCTTTAGAGGCCTGAAAGAAAATAAACCAATAGATTCATTTCTAAACATAATCCAAATGCTGCTTCTTTCACAATTGGTGCCTTGAACCTCACGCAACTTGCAACAAAAGGTGACAGAGCACACCACCTCAGCAATAAAATTTTGGTGGACTAAACTAAGGTAAAAAGACCTTTTACAATCTCCATATGAGTTTCAGCAGGGTGCTGCTTGTCTTTACTGCCAACCTCCAGTCTAGGACCACGTCATTGCCCTTTTTGCTGCTATATCTATTAGACTTCAACACAACTTGAAGTTAAATATTTCCATACTAGCCCACCTCTTTTTTTAACTTGGGAAAACATCACGTGGGGCTAGTCAAATAAAAGATAGTTCAAAATTAAGAATTCTATTAATAAAGTAGTGTTCGACTTCATGTTAAATACATTTTTTAGACTTCTGATTATCAATACGGAGAAATTTACTTTAAAATAGACACAAAGGCATAATAATAGAAATTATTAGAAAAAGAAAACAAAGCTATTACCTTGATATGCAATATTGCTGTTCCCGGAGGATGAGCATCTGTTATTGATCTTAGAAGTTTTCCACTGGCCAAATCCCACATGGTGATCTATAAGACAACTAAGTGCTTTAAAAACAAATTTATTGCTCTTTTTTTTTGGACTTAAGTATCCTGTCTTCTGGCTGAAATAATCTATTCCTGGTCTATAAACATTACAGGCAAAGGGCTATAAAGTTAAAACATACCTAAAGGGTACAGATCCATTAAAGCACGAAGCCTTTATTCCATCTTCATCTACCCCTCATCATCCTGCCCAACCTACTTTTCCTTTTAGATTTTAAATGTTGTTCTTATGCTGAGAGGTAAAAGAAATTTCTCTAATAAGTCAATCTATTTAGCACTGGTAAAAATTATAGGAAAGGCTTACTGCCAAACCAGCTAGTGATGCAGAAATCAGAAGATGGGAAAAACCATAACCTATTGCCAGTTTCAGAAGTGGAAAGAAAGAAACAACAAAGTAGTTCTCTAAAAACACAATAAGAATACAGAAAGCAGAATATAGTATATCTAAAAAGCAGCCACAATTATTTACATTTCCATAAGGAAGGACATTTTACATTATGTCCTGGTTGGATTATGAAAGCTACTTACTCAAACAGACACGGGAATTAGGATATAAAAAATTAGACTCTGGGTCAGTCAATAACAATTATTTAAAAATGTGAACAAGAGAGAAGTCAGATTGAGCAATCTCAGGTTAGCTCCACAGACATATCACTTCATAACACATGTTTCTTCAAAATATTGATCTAAAGAGAATAGTTTTTAAAAATTGATTTTAACACTGTTTCATGGATAAAAGAAAGTTCACATCTTACCTGACCTTTAGCGAAGCCACACAGGAGTCTTGAGCAGTCATTATTGATACTGAGGGCAGAGATGGCTCCATACTGACCTCCAACACTAGTGTTCCCCAGACAGAGTCGCAAAGCTTGATTCTGATCTAAAGCAGTTTGTAAAGTCAAGGGAAAGAAATGGAAGTGAATAATTATATACAGTAAAGGCATGTTTTCAAAGACTTGGGAGGTGGCAAGAATCAAAAGTAGCGGATGAAGTCACATTCATTTTTAAGAATACTTATTGAACATATAACAGATGCTGGGCATTGGATTAGACACTTAAGATACAGAAAAAAAACCAAACAAGATTTACAAGGCCGGGCGCGGTGGCTCACGCCTGTAATCGTAGCACTCTGGGAGGCCGAGGCGGGCGGATCGTTCTGAGCTCAGGAGTTCGAGACCAACCTGAGCAAGAGCGAGACCCCATCTCTACCAAAAATAGAAAGAAATTAATTGGACAGCTAAAAATATATATAGAAAAAAAATTAGCCGGGCATGGTGGTGCATGCCTGTAGTCCCAGCTACTCGGGAGGCTGAGACAGTAGGATTGCTCGAGCCCAGGAGTTTGAGGTTGCTGTGAGCTAGGCCGACGCCACGGCACTCGCCCCAGGCAAGAGAGTGAGACTCTGTCTCAAAAAAAAAAAAAAAAAAAGATTTACAAGGAAGTATAATACAGAACTTGCTAATGATAAGCCAAAAAACCCACAAGAAATCTGTAACTTCTTGAACAAACCAACTATTTTTCATCTGTCTCAGCCTAGAATTGTATTTATTGCTGTTTTCAAGATGCAAAGTTACAGGGAATACCATCTTCTTTTAAAATAACTTTAAAACTTCAAAAATCAAAATGTATTAATTTAGAATTTAGCTGAAATTTACATTTATATTATCCGTGAAGAAAAGTTTTACTAAGCAAATTAACAGTGCAAAAAAAATTACAGAGTAAACATTTAAACTACTTCAGAAAAGTATTTCAAGCATCAACATTTGATAAGCTAAAAGCAAGTAATTCAAATCCCTATTAGATTAAGTTCTTTAAGGGCAAGGATCTTGCCTTAATGACCTCTGATTTCTCCAAGAGGCACTCAAACATTTATGAAATTTTATTATCTAATAATTAAA
This sequence comes from Indri indri, assembly GCA_004363605.1. Classification (NCBI taxonomy): domain Eukaryota; kingdom Metazoa; phylum Chordata; class Mammalia; order Primates; family Indriidae; genus Indri; species Indri indri. Next base: position 38,898 of record RJWJ010002913.1, read on the forward strand.
AGAAATTCCTCTAGGGCTTCTCCTAGACAATACTTATTTTGTATCAAGTTCATTATTGTATCCACTTAAAAACAATGAGATAAAAATTTAAATGTAAGAAGGCACGACTACAAAATGTAACTATTTAGAAAAAAGAAAACAAAACAAACACCATGCTTCTACAACCTGGAATATTCTCAACTCCCCTAGCACTTGTTTGTGCCTCCCTTAACTATCTACATGCAAGTTTTGGTACCCCTCTCTGATGGGTAAGATGATGAGTGAATTAACACTCCTAGAATACCTTGCTTGGTTCCTTGCATTCAGAAGGCATCTGACAATCATCTTAACAGCTTTCACATTTGCAAACCTTTCTTCTATAACTAAATCTAGTTATCAGAAAGAGTCTAAAGACATTCATTCTCAGATCTAGGGAATAATACTAAGTCAGTCCTTTTGTCCATCCAAAGTGAATACTGTAAGAGTATTTTTCTGTGTTCATAAACTGGTTCAATAGGAATCCCCAAGAAAGAGTTCTGAAACAATTAATGACTGTACTGCATCTGGCACACAAAAAATACTCTATTTTTTTAAAAAAATCATTTTGTATTTTCACCTTCCAAGGTGAACATTCGAAAAGGAATAAAAATCATAAATATACAGAATCTAGTTATCTCGAAAATCATTATCATTATTCACATCTAGAATTATATAATTATAGATATTTTTCCATACATCTAGACTGGCCTCCTCCCTCATTTTTCCTCCCTCTCTCAATTTTATCTAAATTATTAAAACTTCTCTTTATTCTATAATTTTCTTGACTATAAATATGACATCACATTTTATTTCACTCAACTGAAAATGCCTGCCTCAAATAGTGCTTTCCATGATCCTTACTTTGTTAGGGCCGCCTTATACAGTTAGTGGATTATCCACGTACCTTAATCTGCAAACTGTCATGATGTGATGGTTAGGCAGCAGTATTCTACGTATACCACTGCTTTGGGCCACATGTGTAGGCAACAGGTGAACTGAAAGAGGACAAAGAGGTTGGTATGAAATTTCATACCAGCCTCACAAAGAAGCCCCTCGAGTTTGGACTACCAGTCTTCCAGGAACAGAGAGGTGTCTAGATAGCATGCTGCTGAGATCCTGTATAGTCCCTGCTGTGAGATCCAAACTTCCCAGAGTTCTGATTCACCGATACTTAAAGATACTCACTACTGCTTTCCAATTTAGTAAAATTCATGCTTTAATTAGACAATTTAAGTATTCTTATAAGGCACAGTAAGTGTGAGCAGGAGAAGTGAGAAGTATGATAAAATAAGGGTGCCATTAAGAAAGAAGAAATAGAAAACAGCAGCAATGGATGCAATGAGGGAAGAAAAAGGGCATATCTAACTTCCAGATTCAAAACCAAACATAACTGCTTTCCTATCTATGGTTCCCACATATTAAAAACTAGCTAAGACAAGGAACTAAATTATTAACCTTGGTCATTTCTGAAATACATATTACATTTACATCCCACAGGTCTATGTTAATGAAAATATTCTCAATTTTTTTCTTGACTTTTACAATGTATTTGTTATCTTTATAATGTCCCTTTAAAAGGTAGCATGGCTATGAAACCAGATACCTGGATTTTAATCCTACCCCTAATTCTAGAGAGTTACAGGCATTGCAACCACAGTGTATGTCTGGGTAATAAATTTGCTTGACCTCCCTATCTTCATCTGTAAAATGTAGAAAACAATCATTACCTCACTGTGTTGCTAAGAGTAATAAATTAGTAAAGTAAGATAATGCACAAAGGAACTAATTCAATGTCCTTCAAATATTAGTAGGTTTTCATCGCAAACTAATTTACAGATTATATGCACACGCGCATTAAAAAAAAGCTAGCAGATAATGGTGAGAGAAGCAAAAAAAGACAGCCTATCAAATGTAACCTACTTTGACTCCATAAAGATATTTATCAACTGTTACTGCTATCTTTATACATTCTATCTTTATAGCACCATATTAACAAACTTGCTATTACATAATTTAAACTAAATTCAGAAAAGGTAGAATTTCTGTGGAAAGAAGAAAACAGTCTTATTGGAGAGGCTTCTCCTGCTACAGGAACTGAACATTCTGTAGTCCAGACAATTCTGGACAATTCTGGGAAAAGGTATTTGGCCAAAATAAACATTAAACCTCTTTAAAACACTTAAATTCTATAGTTACATAGAAAGAACAACTGGACAGAAGCAAGAAAGGTGAAAATCGGAGCTCTCTCCAGGCTGCTCTTGATCTCATTAATTTAAAGGGAAAAATTCTATTCTCCTCCTACTCTCTGAAGTCTCCTTTGTCTACTATTGGCGAAAAGTATTAAATTAATAGTACATGTAATTTCGTTTACAAAGTCACATAAAATTACATTTAGTTGGCACTGTCTACTTAGCATTAAAAAAAAATTGGAGTAGGTCTTTATGAAGGTGATCCTGGGCGAGAAATATGAAAATGAGACTATCGCTTTTCTTAAAAACTTTACTGAGTTGACATACAGCTTAATAACAAAATGTCTATGAAAAATTTGAAAAATATCAAATGTTACAAATGTAAGGAATTATTAATGACAATAATATAGCTTACCAATTATTTACGAGAACTTGAAGCTCAAATCATAAAGCACATCTATTTGACACTGCACTGAATTATACCTGTATCTTTTATTAGCATACCTTTCAAAAGTACACTTGGTTAGGGTAAATCTCCTCAGCATATCCTGAGCTTAAGAATAATATATGTGATGGATAGCAAAGGAAAGCCACAAATAACATAGAACGTCTATAATAGTCCTAAAAATCTAAATTTGAACATAATTCAAGAATTTCCTTTTCCACATACCAAAATTAGCCTGATCTTCTATTTCTTCACCCCTAATTTGTTGTAATTAGATCCCAAAGATCATCAAAGAAGGAAATACTGACATTCTAGAAGGAATAAAATTTAATTATGTACGTAGAACTCTACTTTCATCTGCCAATATTCACCATTCTCAAATGCTATTCTTTTCCTACCCTTTATTCACACTAAAATATTCTCTAGGACTAAGGGAGAAAAGGAAAGGAGATCTTATTAGGAAACATTTTCAACAATGATCACAAAATAGGAGAAGCAGTTTTACCTGACCTCCATCTAACCAACTCAGAGAATTAAAGTTCTCCTTCCCTCTGTAAAGCTTATTGACTGAAGAACAGGGCACACAGAATCCCCATAACTGTCTGTCTTCTAGAACTGCATCCCCAACTCCTGGCCACAGATGGGTACCGGTTGGCCTGTTAGGAACCGGGCCACACAGCAGGAGGTGAGTGGCAGGTGAGAAAGTGAAGCTTCATCTGTATTTACAGCCAATCCCCACGGCTTCCCATTGTTCCCCTTCACTGGCATCACCGCCTAAGCTCTGCCTCCTGTCAGATCAGTCACTGTGTCCCATCACCCCCAGATGGGACCATCTAGTTGCAGGGAAATAAGCTCAGGACTCTCACATTCTGCATTATGGTGAGTTGTATAATTATTTCATTATATATTATAATGTAATAATAATAGAAATAAAGTGCACAATAAATGTAATGCACTTGAATCATCTCAAAACCATCCTCTCCCCACCCTCCCGGTCCATGAAAAAACTGTCTTCCATGAAACCAGTCCCTGGTGCCAAAAAGGTTGGGAACCGCTGTTCTAGAATACTGATGCTTACTAAGGAGTCAGTTGCATTCATTCCCGAACCTGCTCATGTCATTGTAATGTCACTGTACTTCAAAAACTTAATTAAAAAGTACATGAAGTGATGAAATAAGAGTGAAAAAGAAAGAGCTGTTGTTTCTATGAACACTAAATGGATGATTTAGAAAAACTTGGTAAAGATGAACTGCTTTACAAAACTGTCACAAAGATATTCACAAGGGTAAAAGACTGAAAGGAAGTTTTGTTAAAATTTAGAATTTTGTACTCTGATTGATTCACAGGTACCTAAGCTTTTACCTCATTTTTAAAAATTAAAATTGCAAATTTTACATGGCCCATTATTGATGAAGTTTATGCCCCTAAAATACTGCAAACCTCCAATCAGCAGATACAAACTCAAAAGAAAAGGCTTTGGACTGTATCAAAAGATTAGGGGAAAATTAAAATTTATATATTTTCAGTTAAAATAAAACATTGAAGATATGCATTTATTCATAGTTTTTCACAATTTACTGCTTTAATTAGCTGTAGTTTTTTCAATAAGCATTTCATATGAGGGCATCAACTGTAATTGATAGCATTCTCTTTCAACATTAAAAAGGTCAAAAGATAAAAAAACCTCTCATGCAAACCAAAGTTACTATACCTTTTCCTTTGAATCCACGAAGAAAAGATTAAAAGAGAGAGAAAAGCAAGAAATCAGTACAAAAGTTCAGAAAAAAAGGCAGCTAAAATTTCAAGAGTATAAATGACAAGCTTTAGTTATCTGTGGGAATGAGACTAAATTTGATTAAGTGAGGTCTAAAGACATGATTATATTCATTCGTGATTATATTCAGGTATGGGTTATGGTAAAAGAAAAAATGCATAATATTCAAATTATAGCACAGTAAGTAAATCCATGTTTAAGTTATGTGGAAACGAAAACAATTTCTAAAAGATAAGCTACTAAAATACACTAACAACCAAAAAAACGAAAACTAAGGGTCTTGGGATAGAGAAACATCTTTATTAAGATTTGAACTTTTGAGACTTTGTATAAGGTAACAACGAAGACACACAAAAAATGCTATGTACCTACAATTCCATAAGAATACACAATATACATCAACCTTTAAGAAACTTACAATAATTTATATTTTAATGACCTGGGCCTCTATTTCAAAGAGAATCTAATCGTACTTAAACAAGTATAGTTCTTCCTGCTACACTTTCTCCTCTGATCAACACAGATGTTTAAAAGAGATACATGGGTGCAAAAATATAGTTAGATAGTATGCACAATACTTGCTAGCACGACAAAGTGACTATAATCAACAATAAGTTAGGGTATATTGTAAAATAACTAAAAGAGTGGAATTGGAATGTTCCTAACACAAAGAAATGTTAAATGCCTGAGGTGACGGAATCTCCAATTACCCTGATTTGATTAAGTCACATTGTATGCCTGTATCAAAACATCATATGTACCCTATAAAGATATATAACTATCATATACACATAACTTTTTTAAAAACCAAAAAAAAAATAAAAAAAATAAATAAAAGAGATCAGCTCTAACCCAGATCTCTGATCTAGATACTTCATAGTGTTATTGCTTCATAGTGTTAATTGGCTTTCAAGCAATTTTAATCCATTTGTTAAAACACATTTTCCAAACATCTGATTCCTATAAACATAATGAGTAAAATTTGTTAGCTGCACTGCTAAAACCCAAAGCACAATGAGAATATTATAATTATTTCTCAAAATGTTCACTTTGGCATACTTTCTTTTCCATGAGACTGTGATAAAAGATTGCTATGTCCTCGTATAAGTAAGAAAGATGCTAGGGTCTAAAAAAAATCAGGAAGCAGGCCCAAGGAAATTAAAAAGGCAGTATCAAAAGATGATGTACTCTTTTCCTCTGTTAGTTTTTAAAGTGTTCATTTTAATTTGTTTGCAGTAAGCCCTACATGAGTTTGATTAAAAGCAATTACGTATTTGTATAACCTCTTGATAAGAAAGGGATGTTCCAACAGACAAGAGTGGAGGAAAAGTGAGTACTGGTAAGTGGGAACAAAAGATCGACTTGTATTCTGCTGACAGATAAACATCTACGTTATATTCTATCCTCATTCACCTTAGTTCTTCAATTCTTTTCTTCATATCTTTTGCCTCCTTTTCTCTCAGGACAGGAGGATTGCTTGGAATAGTGGAAATGCACTGATCTAGGATTTGGTTTTCCTTGATTATGAACTTGGCTCTCTGCATGTCACTTAACTTCTTTGGTCCTTGGTCACCTCATGCAAAATAAGGGGACTGAACTAAAAGACCCTGTAAAATTCTTTCCCGAAATTCTATTTATCTAGTTATCAATCATGCCCCCATAGGAAGACAGCCCTTCTTACACGCGACAGGAGAGCTGAGTAGTAAAACTTTTCTAGAGGGCAACTAGACAATACATTAAAAGTCCTTAATGTTCATATCCTGACCCCAAGCAATTCCACTTTTATGAATTTGTCCTAAGAAAGTAATCACATGCACAAAAATGTGTAACAAAATGTTCATTACACTCCTGTTTATCAAAAACCTAAATATCTTATAGTAGGAAATGGCTAAGTAAATTAGGAAGAATCTATTTAATAGAATAATATGTAGTCATTAAAAATGTTACAGACAAATATATAATTGCATGGAAAAATGTTCATTATAATGGAAAGTAGGTTACAAATTAACACGATCCCACTTGAGGAATGTATACATACATATATACAAGCACAAAAAAAAAAGACTAGAAGGTTATACAGAAATGTTAGGGATTGTTTCTGGATGGTAAAATTTGGTATTTTATATCTAACTTTTTGTCCATCTATATTTTATAAATTTTCTACTATGTATATGTATCAGTTACACAGTAAAAAAATATTATTTTTTAAAAAATCAATTCTAAAGCTCTTTCAAGGTAATTTTAATTTTGTTTCTATTTTCTGGTTCCCAAACAATAACATTCTATTATTTAAATCAATCCCCTTTGAAAAGACTAGGTGTTACAATTACATGTTAAATAAAGCTTTTGGCATAATAAAAAATTTATAAACAGGAAGTTGAATTGTTCAAAAATAATAGAAAATAACTAGTTATCCACTCATGATAAACAAAGATGCAAAGCCCCACAGGGATCAAACTGTGGTTCTGCTATTAAAGCATTCTCAAGTAATCCTTATAAAACATTCTGTAGGTTCCTTATTAGTAAGCATAGTGTCATCGGGAATTCTATTTAAGAGAGATGCAAAAACTTAATGCCCAGAACACTAAAAATGGCAGAAAAATATTATCTAAAAGTTTTTAAATAAGAAAGAACAAAATATTCTGCTCAAATATTGAACACAAAAACAAAGAAGGATTAATAAAACTGTGGTTTAGTATGAGTCGAATAATTTTTAGCTATAAAAATATGGACCGCTCCTTTTCACATTTTTCTGGTTTCATTCAAGAAAATAAAGTATACTATATAAACTGTGATTAAAGGACATTATAAAATCCAATAGGATACTTAATATTTAAAAGTAAGAAAGTATTTAGAAAATTTACCAAATATTAAAGCCAGTCCATGAGACGTACCCACTGCTATCAGACTGGACACTGCCTGAAAATAAAAGGGAAGATGATATTTTAAGATAGTACATCAAGAATCTTGAAATAATCAAAGTTAAATCTGTTCCTTCCTCTAGGCACCAGATGACATACCAACTATTATAAATAAGGAGAATTTCATCTAGGAGGCAAAACGGGAAATGAAACTTGGGACATTTTATTTCTGAGAATCCCTCTAAATTTACTCTAAGGGTAACATTATCAAAATAGCATATGTTCAACATTATGGGCAAAAACATGCCACTTAGCTTCCTCTAAAGCAACTTAAAAAATCAGGGGTCCAGACGAAGTAAGAGGTACTCAGACTACACAACCAAGAGCCCCCTACAAGGTGTGGGGAAGAGATGAGAATGCTCTTCTCCAGTTTATCTACAGGAGCCAAAAGACAACAGAAATGTTCAAAACTCAGCCCACTTCCTCACCAAATGACTGACTAATAAGAAAGCTACAGGAGGCAGCTGGAGGAAGACAAGAAAAGAGAGCACTAGTGTGCTTTCAATATCTCCCAGTTCTCTAAAATCACTCTGCAGATTTACTATTTGGCAAGCTTGGTAATGGAATCCAGAGCTGTTAAATGTAATATTTACCACAAAGTGGTTTTACCAAATGAGGCTTTCCACTCCCTGCAACAGAAGGGAAACCAAATCACAGAAGAAGCAAATTTACTTGGGCAGGGTGGTACCACATACAAATAAACCTGGAGGAGGCCAATCATTATTCCATTACCTGCTTCTCAAACAAAAGCCCAAAAAAACACAATAAATTAGGAAAAAAGAAAACATTCAACATAGACAAATTTTAAACTTGATTACTTGCAGTAAAATGACTTATGAATTTATTATTGAACATTATAAGAATAAATCTAAGAAAACCCAATCAAGTAAAAAGCTTACCTTTAAAAAGCTAAAGTATACTTACAATTGCTGTGGGCAAGCCAGCATCTACTTTGTCCTAAATGAAATGATAAAAAAAGTATTTGAAAAGATATTCTCATTTTAAAACCAAAAATGGTATAAGGATCTCTCTTTACATATACTGTGATCCAAATCAATTCAGACAAGAGGTGGAATCTTCATTTTTGCCCTCAACTAAGAGAAATTACAAAAGCTGTATATATCAACAAATACAGAGAGTATGAGAGCATATCATTTTGTTTTACTAACTATAAGAGATGCTTCAGGAAGGGTACTGATTATAAATGGAAATGTAAAGGAAAAAGAGAAAAGAGATTCTGTTTTCTATAATGTGAATAAACTATAAGTATTATGGGGTCAAAATGGTAAGAGTATATAAAGATTTGAGAAAAGGAAACATGTTCTATTTCTAATAATATAGGAGCTCTTACCTAGCAGATTACCCAGTAATCGCTAAATAAAATCCCAGCAGGATATATTAAGTCAGTTCTCAAGCATAAGAAAGTAAAACATGAAAGCATAAGAAAGTAAAACATGAAGTGCTGGTCCCAGGTCTTTATCAGTAACTACATGACCTTGGGAAAGTCATCTAACTTTTCTATTGGTTTCCTCATCTGTTCAAAGAAATAGCAAATACTGCCCTATTTACCTCAGTGAGTTGTCCTGAGGATCAAATTAAATGTAAAGAATGACATAAGAGTATCTGTTTGATGCTTATACCGCTCTAAAGAGCAGTTTGCAGTGATACAGCACTGTAGCAGCAAAAAACTTTCACATACATGTATTACACTATTCGATTCTCTAACCTGGAGAGAGAAAAGAACAGGCAGTATGATTCTGATTTTCCAAATTAAGAAAATAGAAATTTCCAAGAGCTTAACTGACATGCCCAAGGTTACTCAGTAAGTGGTAGAACTATGTCTCAAACTCAGGGCTGTCAGTTCCCAGGTCAGGCTCTTTATAACTCTTCTGTATCTTCTTTTCTATGTCTATTCTTGTCAGTGTGGTTAATTAGTTACTATAATCTTTCAGAAGGCAGAATCTACTTAACCAACTATGTAGAGCTTCCCAGGAACTAACTTAAGAAACTTACTCCAGCGCATGGAAACAGAAAAGAACAATCACCAAGGTTGCTGTATACAGTATTCTGGATAGCAGCATATACCCAACTTTGTGTTTAGGTATGTGTGTATAAAACATGCCTGACATAATGCTCGACAATTACAAGGCACGCAATAAATATTTAATAAATGATTGATTTGTGTCCTAGATAAGAAAAAAGGAATAATAAGACAGCAGATAAAGAATATAAACTACAGTAAGTCCTCACTTAACATTGTCAATAGGTTCTTGGAAACTAACTTTAAGTGAAACGACTTATAACAAAACCATTTTTTTTCTCATCAATATTATAATGAAATAACATTGGACAAAGCGACATTATTCAAGGATCCACTCTATATTCAAAATAGAACCTGAATGATGAAATCAGAAGTCACCTGACTTCAAAGGCTAAAAAATCACAGATGTTTGGAGGCATTTTAGGGATTACAGAATTTTAGTACTGGTGTTGCAACATGGGAGGGTAGCAGTTCTCAAAAGCCAGAGTGCATTAGAATCACCTAGGATGCCTGTTAAAATGTAGATCTCTATACTATCCTGCTAAAGATTCTAATTCAGGAGGTCTGGGGTGATCCCCAGGAATCTGCATTTTAATAAGCACCTGAGAAGATTCTTATGCAGTGGACACATTTTGAAAAAAGAACACTGCATTAAGGTATCTCTAGTATCTTAAGGTTGATCATAAAAATGATAAAGATCCTTACAATGCTAGTTTGAATTATTTTAAAATATAGTCATATATAATATTTCTTTGAGAAGGATCCCAAAATTAACCAATGAGTGTTACAACTCCAAAAATTTCATCTCAGCTGGGTGTGGTGGCTCACGCCTATAATCCCAGCATTTTGAGAGGCTGAGGTCAGAGGAGTGCTTGAGGCCAGGAGTTCAATACCAGCCTGGGCAATATAGCAAGACCCTGTCTCTACAAAAAATAAGAAAAATTAGCCAGGTGTGGTGGCGCATGCCTGTAGTCCCAGCTATTCAGGAGGCTGAGGCAAGGAGTTTGAGGCTGCATGCAATGAACTATAATTGCATTACTGCACTCTAGCCTGGGTGACAGAGCAAGACCCTGGCTCAAAACAAACAAACAAATCTCATCTCTCCTGAGTGTTTTCCATGCATGTACTCTAAAATTATAATGACCAAGGCCCTAAGCAGCCTTAATAACATCACAATCCACAAGGCTGGAGGCACTATTGAACAATATTCAGGACAAACACTCAAAAATATAACTAGCTTTACATGTTAATAAACCAACCATCACAGAAAAGCATGCAACTTAAATCGAGCTGGTAATCCAAAAACAGGAAGGTATTGTGTGATGGCTGTTGCAGGAAAAGCAGTTTTCTTTTTAACATACCAAAGGAGCTCAGCCATAGCAATGAAATAAAAACAGAATGCAAACACTCTGGTATTTATTAGAATTTCCCCCTCCTCTTCAAGAAGAAGGAGAAACCCTTTTAAATAACAGATTTATCTAATCATTGTTCAGAGTCTGAGTTTTAGTTCAGTCTCCATTATTCAAAATATTTTTAAAACTGCACAGGTGGGTCAAATGACTGTTCTGGTTCATCTTGATTTTGAAAGGAATGAATTTCATCACCTACAGAAGGATTAAATTCAGAAAACGTCATGGAAATGTAATCCTCAACAGGTGGTTCCCATTCCAGCAAATATGAATTACTCTCCACCTAAAAGAGGAAGGACAACTGCCCAGGTTTCCTCCATTGCTTGACCATCTCTCCATTTAAACTGACTTCATGATATATGAGCTGGGTCAGGATATACCCATTGTCCATAGTGAATACTTATTTTTTTATTTTTATTTTTTTTGGTATCTGAGCTAAGATCTTTCTCAGATAAACCTAAAAATTGCAATGCAACTGTGGTGAATTGATGCACTCCTACATCAACTCTTACCCTCATGAAAAATCAAAACCTTGTCCAAATTAAATATGTAAAATACCAATTAAACTCCCCAAAAAGAACATAAAAACAGATCAAAGTTCCTGGAGTTTGAATCTGTCAGTATTAGTATTATTATTATATACAGGATCTGAATATTTAATTCAGAAAACCAGAATTCAAAGACTACATAAAACTATGGGCTTTAAAGTCAAAGAAAAAGTTTCATCAGTGTCTATTGTCTTGATGGACTATTAAATGTTTTTTACATTAATTCAGTGCTCAAAATCATTTTCACGAAAGGTCACAGACATTCTGTTCCAGCCACTATACATTGGGCACATTCACCCAAGCCACCTCCTTTCACACCACAGAGGCACTAGACTTGGAGCCAGAAACCCCGATTTTGAGTAATTGCCCTGCTACCTCCTAACTGAATTAAGTAAGGCAAGTTAATATCACCTCTCTGAGCCTATCTTCTCATTTCTAAAATAGAACACGGCTTTACCTACTTTCAAAGTTGTAACAGTAATAAGGTACATGAAAAGGCTTTTGTGATATAAAAAACATTTGGTTGTAAAAGATTCCGATCAATCATTTCTCCATATGAAAAGACTAAAAAAAACAAGCACTCTACCTCAATCAAATACACAAGATGGCAACCAAACTGAAAAGGAATTTAAAGAAAAGGCAGATAGTGTTTATTTTAGGCTTGCTGCCATATTTCATTTAGGCACATCCGAGACTCTGAGCAGACCTTTATTTTCATGGCTGCACTAATTTCTACATCAAGATGTGTAGCCACGTCTTGTGAGTCAAAAATAATCACACAAAAACCATGAAAGCCAGATTCTATTTTTCTTAAGCTTTGGGCCAAGAGAAGTGCTGTGCTTTTTTTTATGCTCATTCCTACTTCATTATGCCATTGCAGGTTATAAAGCTGGGGGGAAAGTACAAAATACTTACAGCCGCAGATACTATCTGGGCAGAAATTCCCTTCAAAAGTGAATGTCGCATAACTGATCCATGGAGTGAAAAAGAATCAGGTAACTTCTTCTTCCTAAAAAAAAAAAAATGAATACTTTAAGGACAAGAAAAATTTGAAAAAGCAAGGTCCCAATGCTTTGAAAGAAGAAAACATACCAAAAAAAAAAAAAGAAAGAAAGAAAAGTGGAAAATAACACTGTATGTAATTTGTTAGCTCTGTTTGAAAAAGAAGTATAAACAATCTAATAGTTTCACATTAAAATGTTGTACTAAACCCACTGTGAACCTCAGAGAAGCACAAGCAGGAAAATGAATAAAATCACCATTCTTTTTTCACTGATTCAAACTTTCTTGCCCACCTTAAGTAATATAGCAAGAGGTTCTGCTCTTCTCCAGAAGGTGCCCACAGAGTCCTCCTTCTGCCCTGCATGGCTACATTTGCTTACCCTCTTGCCTCCTCCTGTCTACAGCCACCATTCTCATTCTTCAACCAACCACCTTCTCGAATTCCCCATTCTTGACTCATTCTCTGCTGCTCCTATTAACAGTTTCTTTCACTTACTCTACTCATCATCATGCAAAAAGTAATTTTTAAACATACCAAACATTACTGAGGACCTATTCTGTATGACTAAAAGCATGCCCGGGGATGCAAAATAAGGAGGTCATAGTTCCTACTGTCAAGGATCTCACAGCATCATTAGATAAGCAACTCTTCAATTAAAGGACAAAGGTTAGACTAGAAATATGAATAAAGTACTATATAAATGCAAATGAAGAAAAGTTTCATTCTGTTTATTTGGGAGAATTCAGGGATAGCTATAGAAAAGAGAAGATGTCTGATTTGGCCCAAGTCTGTCAGACAAAAAGCACGAGCAGAAATATGAAGATGTAAAGGTGCACAGTGTGTCTGGGGAACAGTGAATACACAAAAGGCATGGACTGGGAGGACTGGGGTGGGAGCGCTTAGACATTAGGTCAAAATGGTAAGCAGGGTCCAGACAGGGCCCACGCAAAGCAGTTATGACTTTATTATGCAGGCAACAAGATAACACCATATCTTTTAAGCAGGGAGTGATCAGATCATGAAAAACATTTATCTGTTTGTAGGACACAGTGCTGAACAGGTTAACATATCCGGCAATGGCCCCTATCTTACAAGGTATAATAACCTAAAGACAGCACTTGATACACGCAAAATTTTAAAAAGAGAGGAAAAATACGCAGATAACTTTATCAATATTAAAGTTACACATGAATTCCATAAAATATTTATATTATGATTCTGCCACTTCTCTTTCCTTTTTATGTTCCCTCCAAAAATTTGAAAGGTAAAATGCAGCCAAAATTGAAGTTATTTAGGGTTAGTAGTCCTTTCCCCAAAACTTTAATCATCTTTGTGATTCTCCTTGGAGCTTCATTCCAAGACAGTGAAGGAATGCTGGAGCTGACCTTAGAGGAGCGGGGACGTGCAGGGAACAGAAAGGTTTGGTGAACCAAGCTCCATGTTCCCACTGCAGACACTGCCAGATTTGATTTGTGCTCCCTCCAAGGGTTCTACTGTTTCTGGGAATCCCTGGCTATTATTATGGCTTCCTACTGGGGCTTTGGAAGACAGCAGTCATGGTACCCACCTTTTCTTTTTGTCTTCTTCCCCAAGAGTGCCAAAATCTTTAGGATCTAATAAGCATATTATTTCCATACAAGTGGGCCTTCTACTCCCATGCAGGGCTTCAATGACCACACGGTACCACAAAAATATATTTACATTTGAAATGGTTAAATATCTCAACCATATGCAAGTGTGATTGACATGCATACCTACCTTTTTAAGTTGGTCCTGTCACCACTGTCTGAGCTTGCCACAGATGAAGTATCATATGAGTGAGAATCAATAGTATCAATGTTTAACAATGTAGGATCCTCAAGAACAAAAGACTCATCTTCATCATCAGTCTAAATTGGAGGAAGATACATCAATAAAGCAAAATTCCACATACTCTATGAAACAAGTCAGGTAAGCATTAATGGGTTTCTCCAAAGTACTCATGTGCTTATTTCTGCTTTTCACCTCCATTCTATACATTCTTATTGACCAGAGAGGCATAGAACATAATTACCAGAATTAAATTTCAACTCTAGGTAGATCCCTCTCTTTACAAAGAGATCAATGTAAAAATTTCTTTCTTGTAGCAGAAAGAAGCAGGAGTATTTATGCAGATTATTGCTAGCTACAGAATATTTCCTAAAATTCAAACCCATGCAGGTGCTTTAATAGTTAAAAGCCAATAGCTAATGAGAAGAAAACAAATAGCACCTGACAATAAATAGTCTACTATGAAAAATATAACAAGCAGACAGAAGAAAGGCATTCTAGGTAAGAAATAACATGTGCAGATACAGCAATTTCATAATATGGATTTTTGCCCATGGAAAAGAAATTAGTCCAAAATGGCTGGAGTATGAGTAGAAGTTGGAGATAATCTTAGAAAGATAAGCTGGTATCCAAATTGTAAAAAGACTTATACTCCATCCACTAAGCTATGTGGAAGCATGGCCCATGTCCATCTTGTCCACCACTGTACCCCTGGTGCCTAGTACCATGCTGACCACATAATCAATGCTCACTTATTTAATGAATTAGTATGCTATACATAGAAGGCAAGAAGTGGAGAGACATGATGGGAACCATGTTTTAGAAAGATATATGGGGCTGTGTGAGGAATGGATGAGGGTAGAGGATGAGATTTAAGTAGCAGTAAGAGAGTTATTGCAATACCAAGGAAAGAGAAGGGATCCCAGCCTAGGAATGCTGCAGAAGTCAAGAGAGGGAACGATGAAAAAGACATTACTGAGATCAAAAGTCCCTGGTTACCATTTAAATGTTTGTTGTGTTTGGCCCAGTGTGGGGGGCAGGTAAGGGAGAAGTCAAAGAAGATTCCAAGGTTTCCAGCTGGAAAAACTAGGCAAGAGGTGATACTACTAGCTGAGATGAGAAAGCAGACAAATAGCAGACAAAGCAGGATGAGGAACTTGGCTTTGCACACACTGATTATGAGTGACAGACATTAAACAATATTCTGATCCTACCTTCTCTTTCAGTGGGACTACCTTCTGCCTTACCACTGCCAATCAAAGTCCTTGAGAGAGTAATCTATACTATCTCCACTTTTTCAACTCATTACAAGCTACTGACTACTAACGTTCTGAAGTTACTAGCCAAATCCACTGGCCTGTTTTCAGTTAGCATGCTCTTGTCCCCCATGCACCATTTAACCCTGTTGAAAATTCCCTACTTCCTGAAACTTTCTCTTCCCTTGGTTTTCAGTACATCTCTCTTTCTTGGTTCTCCTCCAACTTATGCGCCCTCTTATCAGTCATGTGCTCTAGCTTTTCCTCAGCCCAACCTTTAAATGCTATTGTCCCCCAGGATTATATTCTTAGCTGTCTTCTCTTCCTACTTTACACACTTCCTATTTGAATAAGCTCATCCCTATCTATGGCTTCAAGTACCATGTTATGCTAAAGACTCCAAAATCTGTGTCTTTAGCATCAACATTTCTCTTGAGGCTTAGGTCCAAATTTACAACTGCCTTTTAGATACCTCCACACATACGTCTTCTAAGAATAGGGTTATGACTGGCAAGGAGACATTATGTTACTTCAGAGCTGTAAAATATTGGAACAATTGCTATAGGAAACAGGAAAGGAAGTAATTCAGAAAAAAGAACTACAGCGTCAAGGTCTTAAGCAAGAGTCAATCAAAATGTTATTTGATTTTCTCAAGCAGCCTGGGGACAGAATTAAAGAAAACAGATCAGATGAGGTAAGCCAGGCTTACAGGATAAGTAAAAGAAAAAGTGAAGGAAAGAAAAGAATTGATGATGCCAAGACCGAATTTAAAACTACTACTACACAGAAGAGATACCAATTTTCCCCAGACTGGTGTATAAAATATATACAGTCCTATCACATTTCTGCTGGGGGGTGTGTGTGTGTGCGCGCGCGAAAACTGATAAACTAATTCTAAAACTTACATGGAAATGCAAAAGACCAAAAATAAGCAAGGCAATCTTGAGGAATAACATCAAAGCTGCAAGCTTTAAAACTACCAGATATCAAGACCTATTATAAAGATTCAATAATTAGAATTTGATATTAGGGCAAGTATCAAACTATCTGTATCTGTATCAAGTATCAAGTATCTGTCTAGACCAATGGACTCAGACCCATACATATACAATCACCTGATTTATAATGAAAGTGACACCACAGACAAGAACACTTTTTTCAGTAAATGGTGCTGACTCATACCTCATAATATCACATACACACACACACAAAAAATATTACAGATGAATTACACATCTAAATGTAAAGGTAGAATAATGAAGATTTTAGAACAAAACAGGATAATATCATCATGACCTTGGAATTGGCAAAATTTTCTTAAGCAGGACACATAAAAAAGCTAACCATAATAGAAAAATTTAATAAGTTGAACTAAATTAAGAACATCTCGTCAAAAGAAACCATTAATAGAGTGAAATGGTAACCTACAGAGTGAAAGAAAATATTTGCGATACTTATATCTAATAATGGGCTTATAACAGCATATATAAAGAACTTCTATAAATCACTTTTTTTAAAATATCAACAGAATTAAGTGGGCTAAAGGCATGAAAAAGCAATTCACAAAAGAGATATCCAAATGGCCAAAAACATGTGTTAAACTACCCAATTTCATAAGTCCTCAGGGAAACGCAAATTAAAACCATGATGTGGTATCACCACACATCTGTAAGAATAAAAGGTCAAAGTGAAGAAGACAGAAAAATTAAAAAGTTGACAAGGATTTAGTAATCAGAAATCTTATATATTGCTGCTGGAAGTATTTATCAATACAACTACTTTGAAAAATTGTGGCAGTATATACTAAAGCTGAATATAACTATACCTGATGACCTACCAACTTCACTCCTGGGTATATGCCAACAGAAATGTGCATATGTGTGTGTGTGTGTCTGTGTGTGTGTGTGTCTGTGTGTGTCTGTATATACCAAAACACACGATTAAGAAAAAATTCACAGCAGCACTATTCATAGTAGCCAGAAACTGGAAACTACACAAATGCCTATCAACAGAATGAATAAATAATGGTATATTCATAAAGAATTGTGTATAGCAATAGGAATAAACAATTAATTAAACAAAAGTATGAATAAATCTAAATATATAATATTGAGGGAAATAAGTCAGACACACAAGACTACATACTGTATAATTCCCTTTACATAAAGTTCAAAGCAGGCAAACTAATCAATGCTGATAGAAGTTACCATAGTAACTACCCTGGGGTTGGGTGCTGAAGGGGCACAAGAGGAGCTTCTGGGGTATTAGTAATATTTTGCTTCTTTATCTAGATTCTGGTTACACAGGGTGTATAGTTTGTGAACATTCACCATGCTGTACAGTTAAGATTCCTGCACATTTCTGATTGTATGTTATACTTCAATAAAAAGTTCAAAAGACATTTCTGGCTGCACAATCCAATAGTAGGATTGAGATAAACCCAGTAGTTTCTGACCACTCTCAGGGGTGGAAGACTGGGAAGGATCAAGACACTTGGTCTTGATGAAGTCAAAGAACAAGTTTAATGGAAGTAAGGAAATAAGGGAAAAAAGGTCATTATCAGAGAATGGAATTTCAAAATTAAAAACTTCAGAGGTAGCACACTTTCAAAGGATGACAAAGCCTAGTAACATTATTTCAAGCCCAAAATTCTGAGACCTAGGTTGTCTCAGTAACCTCTAAATTTCCATTTTTTAAAATATCTTGGCTGTCCATTTTTGTCCCAGCCTCTTTTTAGGATGATATTAATGAACATTATAAAATATATGCATCTACATATCCTGGAGCAAGGGCTCGTTTACACTTTCTACTTCTGCCCTTTTCATTAAAAAAAATCATTTTATTTAATACTCCCCACACCCCCTTATAGTCTTCATAATGATCTATAACTTAAATTATTTTTCCTTTCACTTACTACTTGCCTAGCTTCCTGGAGGTGTAAAGCCTGGCCAATTCCCAGTACCATTTCTTTCTTAAGCACTTTACAATCCCAACATCTAATGCCATGACCCAAATATACTAGGCACTCAAATTACTATTGAGGATGATAACAATATTATCTTCTCAGTAAACCACTAATGACTGTACTTACTGTTGCTCATAGATAAGAAAGTTGTACAAGGACAGTTTTCCTTCATTACGAACTACAGCTCATTCAAATGAGCATTATTTTCTTTGCCAATATAATATAAAGATATTAATATACAGATAGGGCTTAATACACAGTCCTCTAAGATTATTTTTACTTCATACTTAGTGAGATAATTGAAATGAGGATGTGATTAAGACCATTTTAACAAGATTGATTAAAATTAATCTCTTTACCTCTAAACGAAAGATTTCCTCTATATTAGAAAGTAATAAATACAGGACATTTCACTGTAACAGGATATTCTTTCACAGACCAAAGCCTTTTTTATCAAAACGAAAAGTGCTTAAGTGTTAACATAGAACATTTTTGAAGTTAAAACACATTCAAAGGTAAAATACATTCAAAGCAATAGCAACATCAAACTGATATAAAAAAATAGAAATCAAAGCCATATAAGAAAAATAAAAGATACATTTCACTGAGAAGGTAGTTTGCATCCTATAATGTGTTGCCTGTAACCCTAAAAGTATAGGCAAAGAAGTAACAAAGACAAAGGCCCAACTCACTCAGAGTGTGCCCACCAAAGTAGGCATTTCTGTTGAGGAACCTTTGCAATTTTATCTTTTAAAAAACATAACTATGGATCTGAAATAGATTTATACATTTAAAAAGTCTCAAATTTGAAGCTAAATCCTCCAAGGGAAGTCATAAGCAAGTTTTTAAAAGATCAAGACGACTAAGGTGAAGAGTTGTCAGCACATACAAGGTACATAAAAACGGGCACACTTCACCGACCATGTATTCCCACAAAGTTCCTTTACAAAGTCTTTGATCTGCCAATTCAGAAAAGAGTAACACCATTTCAAAACAGTAAAATACTTTTTAATAGAGATGATATTCATAAGATGAACTACAAAAGTTTGGTTTTCTTCAAGTAAAAGAGTATTGAAGTTCATTATAAGGTTGCAAGATGCTCTTTAGCATCAGAGGATAAGCTTTTGGAATATCACTGGTAGAGTCAACTAATCCTTATCAACACATAATACAAACCTCAAAAGTGACAAATTTAGTATTTCAATTCACTTAATAAGATACATTTTTTAAGTCTACCAAGTATTAGGCATTGTGTTGGGCGCAGAGCCTAAGGATGAACAAGACATGGTTCCTGCCCTTGAGAAGCTCACATCTAGACCAGCGCAGTCTAATAGCACTTTCTGCAATGATGGGAATACTCTGTATCTGTGCTGTCCACTACAGCAGCCACTAGCCACATGTGGCTATTAAGCATTTGAAATGTGCCTTGTGAAACTGAGGGATTGAATTTTTCTTTAATTGTCATTAACCGAAATTTTAAATTGATACATGTGACTAACTAGTGGCTACCATACTGGATAGTGCACATCTAGATACACACACTACAACTAGCCCCCAAAATATTAAAATCAATGCTACAAAATGATAGTGATCATTAATATTTACTTACCTCATTTAGTATGCTTTCCAGTGTTGGAGGAGTATCAACTTGAGGAATATCAAACTCCTTGTCATCAATCTAAATAAAGAAAATAGATTAATGCTCTCATAATGATCCTTTCCCCTAATAATTTTGCAGGTGTTTTAATTGATTAGAACCATCATCAATTAAAAGACAAACTTCCCACCAAACATGATACAGTCAACTCAACAATCCATGGAACTAAGGGTCAGATTAAAAGATTACAGAATCCTTTTACAGTCACCAGTCCTTTTGGTGACTATCAAGGACACCTTGATAGTCTGACTGCACCATCCTGACAGCCCTTTCCAGAAGGACTTCTGCATGTGTTTTCCTAAACATGACAAAACAGCGTATCTTATGACAACTCCTAATATACTAAATTTAGACATAAGTCATAAGCATTAAGCAAAAGTCTAACATCACATTTCTTAGTTATTTCACAAATAATGATGGGAGATTATTAGGTCAAGTAACTTGTCATTAAATATTTTCATAGTCACAGAAACCCATTAATATAATATTAAATCAACAGGGAAAAAAATTTCTGTGCAAGATAAGAATTCTAAACATACCACTAGCTCTATGACCTTAAGAAGTCATTTAACATAGCTGCATGCCAGTGTCTTCACCTATAAAATGGATTATCAGAGTGAAAGCTGTAAAGCTCAAATGACAACATGAATTAAAGTGTTTCATAAACTGCAATGGACTATACAAATGAAGAGTGATATTATCTCATAAAACTGTATATAGACTCCCAATAGCCCATGCAAAAATGATAGCCTTATTAGAGTCTTTGGGTCATAAAGCACACTCTAACCAATACTTTGATGAAACATCTTCACTTGATAAAAGTTGAAATTTTTACCAGATCATTTTTGAACTCCAGTTCCTTGTCCAGATCTATGTAAGAGAATTTTGAAAGTGAAGCTTCTAGATTGAAAGACTTATTCAGTTCTTCTTCAGTAGTCTTGGCACAGAGGCTCTGTTCCACATTTTCATGGTCTGGTTCATTTTCCATATTTATTTTTAATAACTGTATTCAGTCAATCCAAGTAAGCATCTGTTTATTCGGTTTTTGTTCTGTTTTGTTTTTGCCTTAGATCACAAAGATTTGAATTATGATCTCTTTTTAAAAAAAAGAAAAAAATATCATTTAGATTTCCTCCTTGTCAATTGGACATTTCAAAGATTTACTTGGTCAGACTTCACTCAGTCATCTGATTACAGGCAAAGAAAAATCAATACTGGGATACAGGGTATGATATGGAGGGAGGGTTACTAAAGAAGGAATACCTAAAAATTTGAGGAGTCTACAAAGTGGCCCATCACCCAAAGTCATGAAACTGGTGACAGCGATAGACTTAGTAGGCTCCGCCTCTAGACCTGGTACCAACTAGATTTATGTACCTAACGGCATAAGGGTAAACTGATACCAAAAGCTGCAATTAATTCCTTCCTTACATTCCCAAACTCAGGGTAGCACTCCAGTTCTCCCTGGAGATAAGCACATAGACCAGCTTTATTGTTAGCATGCACACGGGGCCACAGATGTCCCTGGGAGCTCAGTATAAACACCAATGATGGACACATAGTCATTTAACACAACACTAGCAAATCTAAGAATTCAGATATATCATGGGAGACAACAATAACCCCAGAACAAAATAATTTCACAACTTACCAGAGATTTCTAAAAGAAAGCTAGTCCTACAGAAATATGGACATTTTCAGAGAAAAATGAAATACAAAAGAAAACTAAAAACAGATACAATTTTTTGTTATTTCACAGCTCTAAATGATAGAGCACTCAGTTATACAAAAAAAAAACCAGATAATTTGGTTTATTTGCAAAATTGTAATTTCTAGAAAACTAAAAATATATTTCAGAAATTATTATAAGTTTAATAATTAAATTCGCTTTTAAATGTTTTTAGGTTGTGTTTCAATTAGTCTACAAGTGACCAAACTTTAAAAAGTCCACTTAGCGTTGCCTGTTTAGAATAAAGAAAAAATATGAAAACGCAATGTCCTAATAACAATGATAAAAATGAAGGTCATTTTGTTTTATAAACTAGGTGTTCTCCACAGTAGCAAACAACTAGCAGAACTCTCAGTGAGAAGCTTTTTAAACTACATACTGCCCTCAGGGGGTATAAACACCACTATCACCAACAACCCTTGCCCCCATAGTGAACTTTTCTTAATATTATTACTCAGTGACAGGAAGGCAGAAAAAAGGCTGGCAACTACTTGGCCATATATATATGTATTTATGTATATATGTGTATGTATATATGTATATGTATGTATACATGCATATATGTTTTTATTTTTATATATATGTATGTGTGTGTGTATATATGTTTGTGTGTATATATATATATTTTTTAAAGAGATAGGGTCTCACCATGTTGTCCAGGCTGGACCCAAACTCCTGGGCTCAAGCAATCCTCTGCCTCAACCTCCCGAGAAGCTGGACCTATAAGCATGCACTACTACACATGGCTTGAAATAACTAATTTTTTTTTAAAGCAAACTGAGATTGTTTTAAAATAACATGCCCAAAACCCACTGACAATTTTATCTAAGTAGGCTCTTTTTAAGTACCTATAATTAATTTCACTACTGTCACTATTTCATTTTTATCATATTAAAAGGAATGAATGACAGGCCAGGTGCAGTGGCTCATGCCTATAATCCCAGTGCTTTGAGAGGCTGAAGTGGGAGGCTTACTTGTGGCCAGGAGTTTGCAACCAGCCTGGGCAATGCAGGGAGACCCCATCTCTACAAAAAAATTTTCCGGGCACGATTGCAAGTGCCTGTATTCCCAGCTACTCCCAAAGCTGATGCAGAAGGATCACCTGAGCCTAAGAGTTTAAGGCTGCAGTGAACTATGATGACATCACTGCACTCCAGCCTGGGTGACAGTGGGAGACCCTGTCTCAGGAAAAAAAAAAAAAAAAGAAAGAAAGAAAGAAAAAAAAAGAAAAAGAAAAGAAATGAACAGTTACTTTGTGTAAAACATGTGGATTCTTGAAAACACTTTTCGAGAGCTGAAACCAACTTTTTTACCTAGTATATTATTTGTTACATTACCAAATATAGACTAATTTCTTTCACATGCTACAGAAAATAGACTCTAAGGTTCTGTCCTATAAAACACACGCTATCAAACACATCTGTAGAAGACATAACTGAGGGCACTTGGTATCTGGCAACATTTGAAAGTATCTTTCTAATATCAGGTACTAAATGCTCCTTTTGCAATGAGCCAAATGTAGTAGTAGCAATACTAACATTTATATGCTTTTCTTCAAAGACTGAATTGGCTCATGACAAATTACTTTTTATAATTAAATAAAGTCTTTCACTCTTATTTGTACCACTAAGCAAAAATGGTTGTAATTATTCAGGAAATATTTATAAACATGCATAATCTGATTCACATTCAGTGGTTCCTGAGGATATTTATTAACTTTTATTCTTACATATTTTTCAAAAATAGTAAAAAAAACCATCCAGCAAAAAAAAAGAAAACTTTTACTTAAATGACTTAAAAATCTAAAATGTTTCATGTTTCACATATGTCTTTCCAAAATAACTAAGAAAGGAAAATAACTTTTTTCTGGCTCATTTTATCTCCTATCTGGAGTTATTAACAGGCTCCATGACCATATAACAATTCAGCGTCTGTGAATACCAACATCACAATGAAGAACTGTCAAGTGATCAAGCATTTCCTAAAGAAAGAACATCACGATGCCAAGCTACCCCACTCCATTTCCAACCTTCGTTTCACTGAGTTCCTTTTATCAGTGTGATGTAGTGGCAAAGTGGAAAGAACTTAAGCCACAGAGTTTATTAAAATCAGGTTAGGGCCAGGCACAGTTTGAGGTTGCTGTGAGCTAGGCTGACACCATAGCACTGTAGCCTGAGCAACGGAGCGAGACTCTGTCTCGAAAAAAAAAAAAAAATCAGGTTAATAAAAATTCAAAAAACAATAGACGTTAGCACAGATGAGGTGAAAAGAGAAACACTTACACACTCTTGGTGAGAATATGAATTAGTACAACCTCTGTGAAGATCAGTATGGACATTTATCAAAGAACTAAAAGTAGACCTACCATTTGATCCTGCAATCCCACTACTGGACCTCTATCTACCCAGAGGAAAGGAAATCATTATATCAAAAAGATCCCTGTACTTGCATGTTTATCACAGCACAATCTATAATTGTAAAGATATGGAATGAACCTATGTGCCCATCAACTGATGAGTGGATTAAGAAAATATGTTATATATACAATGGAATACTACTCAACAATAAGAAAGAATGAGCCGGGCACGGTGGCTCACGCCTGTAATCCTAGCACTCTGGGAGGCCGAGGCGGGCGGATTGTTCTGAGCTCAGGAGTTTGAGACCAGCCTGAGCAAGAGCGAGACCCCGTCTCTACCAAAAATAGAAAGAAATTAATTGGACAGCTAAAAATATATATAGAAAAAATTAGCCGGGCATGGTGGCACATGCCTGTAGTCCCAGCTACTCGGGAGGCTGAGACAGTAGGATTGCTCAAGCCCAGGAGTTTGAGGGTGCTGTGAGCTAGGCTGACGCCACGGCACTCGCCCCAGGCAAGAGAGTGAGACTCTGTCTCAAAAAAAAAAAAAAAAAAAAAAAAGAATGAGACAATAGCTTTTGCAGCAACTTGGATGGAACTAGAGGCCAATATCCTAAGTGAAAGTAACCCAGGAAGAGAAAAACAAATGCCGCATATTCTCACGTAGAAGTGGGAACTAAACCATGGCTACACAAGGGCACACAGACTGGTATAATGGACACTGGAGACTCTAAAGGGGGAAGGGAGGGAGGGAGTAAGGGATGAAAAATTACCTGTGGGATATAATGGACACTATTCTGCTGATGGGTACACCAAAAGCCCAGACTCCACTATTCAATATATATAATATATATACAATATATACACATAACGGGATTCAATTTGTACTCCCAAACCTATTACAATTTAAAAAAAAATTTAAAAACCCAAAATATCACACGTACGCCATAAATACGTACAAGTATTATGTATCCATAAAATTTTTTAAATAAAATTTTTTAAAGCAAAAAATAAATAAATAACATAAAATCAGGGTTTGAATCTGCACTTTACCAGTTCCTATCTGTGACCTTAGTCAATTGTTTATCTTTTTTGAACCCTTCTTTTTCCACATCTGTAAAATGGAATATTGTGGATAGTTGCGTTGTTTGCTCAGAATAGTACCTCTTGTTCTGGGAAGGCCTCCTTCAAACCATGGGTTTCTTGTAGAGGCTGCCAATCAAAAATCCCCTAGTAAAATGGATTAAGTGATACAGCCAGGGTCCTTTACCTGGATCTGTTAAAATGGAACTGATGAAGAAGAGTCATTTCCACTATTCTCTAAACAATCAATAATAAAGCTGAGCAGCCCCCACACTCCCCACCCTGCCCTATTCTGCAGAAAAGAAGTCATTCATTTAACATACATCAACTAAACATCTACTATGTGTCATCTGTCACTCAGACCCGCCTCTACTGACAGAACTTACATTCTAGGTACAGATTCTCTAGAAAGAATGAAATCAATCTAAAAAAAGTAAAGAGGAGGAAGAAAGAGAGCCCTGATATTATGCAAGCCCCCCCAGATTCTAGTCTTCCATGACATTAGCTCTGCCCATAGCTTTCTGGCAGTTTGGCCACATAAGCCAATATACTTTCTCCCACCCTCTTTCTTTTAGCACTTAATATTTAGAGTCCTGACTCTTAGGAATGCAGCTACCTTTTTGCAGGGCTACTTTGAGGAACAAATGATATCACTATAAAGCAATTAGAAGAATGTCTGGATACATAACAATTTTCGAAAAATAGTTATTATATTTAAAATCTCAAGATTTTCAAATTTTTCTAAAGTTAAAGACTCAAAAACAAAATTAGTATTTTTGCAAAGGTCTAGCCAGTGCTAAGCATAGCAGAAAGATATCTTCTAGGCTGGGCGCGGTGGCTCACACCTGTAATCCTAGCACTCAGGGAGGCCAAGGCGGGAGGATTGCTTGAGCTCAGGAGTTCCAGACCAGCCTGAGCAAGAGCGAGACCCCGTCTCTACTATAAATAGAAAAGAAATTAGCCGAATAACTGAAAATAGAAAAAATTAGCCAGGCACGGTGGTGCGTGCCTGTAGTCCCAGCTACTCGGGAGGCTGAGGCAGGAAGATCGCTTGAGCCCGGGAGTTTGAGGTTGCTGTGAGCTAGGCTAATGCCACGGCACTCTAGCCAGGGCAACAGAGTGAGACTCTGTCTCAAAAAAAAAGAAAGATATCTTCTGATATCATAGCAATTTCTTCATGAGCTAAATGGTAAGGGTTTTATCCAAAACGATTACAGTTGCCACCAAAGAATCAGAGACACTTAATAAAAACCTTTAATTATAAAAATGAGAACTCATTATCATAACTCATTTTAAAATCGTGTTTTCTTTTATGATCAGTATTATTCTACGTTTCGTCAGTGAAGCTAACCATGTTCCCTTCCTTAGTTCCTGTTTTGTCACTTACCAGCAGTTATTCCTTTGTGTTAGTCAGCAAATTTTTCTAACCCAAATAGACCTGCTCAATCAAAAGGTCATCATGCTCAAATTTTTTTAAAAGGAAAGTTCACCAGAGCAGTTTCCGTGAATTTTTCAGAAATTAATTGAGCCATGACCCTGCCTGTGGTAAGCAGAATAATGGTGCCCAACAATGCCAGTCCTAACTCCTGGAATCTGTGAGTGAATATGTTACTTTATACAGCAAAAAGAACTTTGCAGGTGCGATTAAATTAGGACCCTGAAACAGAAGATTATTTTGGATTATCTAGGTGGGTCCAATATAATCACAAGAGTCCTTAAAAATGGAAGACAGAGGCAGAAGGGACTGTCAGGGAAGAGACATGACACAGACGCAGTGTCAGAGACAGCCTCCAGAAAGACTAAAGACCTATCTCCACATCTTGACTTTAGTAAGACTGGTGTCAGACTTGTGAACTACAGAACTGTAAAATAAGCAATCTGCATTATTGTAAGCCACTAAATTTGTGATTTGTTATGGCAATAGGAAATGAATGTACAGTTAACCCCTGAACAACCTGGTTTGAACTGCATGGGTTCTCCTACATGCAAATTTTCTTAGGCCTCTGCCACCCCTGAGACACCAAGACCAACCCTTCCCCTTCCTCCTCCTCTTTAGCCTACTCAACATTAATACGACAAGGATGAAGATCTTTATGATGATCCACTTCCACTTAATGAATAGTAAATATACTTTCTCTTCTGTATGATTTTTTTAACATTTTCTTTTCTCTAGCTTTATTATAAGAATACACCATGTAGTACATATAACATATAAAATATGTGTTAAATGACTATTTATGTTATTGTTAAGGCTTCCGGTCAACTTCCAGACTTCTGGTCCAGCTATTAAGTTTTGGGAGGGTCAAAAAAATCCAAGTTATACTTGGATTTTGCTCAGGGTGTCAGTACCTCCTAACCCCTGATTTGTTCAAGGGTCAATTGTACCAACAAATTTCAATTAATTTGTTTCTGGTCACATCTCCAACATTCTGAAATATGAACCCCTCCCCTCAATTGGTATTGCCCACATATTTATTAAGCAAGCTCTTCATTCCAATATGTAGACCAATGATGAAATGCTTAATATGATGCTTAATACTACACACTTGATGTGGATACTGCTTCAGATATCACTTAAGTGCCAGCCCAGTACAAAGGTTGATAATGAACTACTCATAACTTCCTCAGATGCAATTCTACAACTAGTTCTTCACCGAACCATCATGTGATCTAGTGTTTCTATAGTTCTTAAGGGGATGCCGCTAGACAGTACTTGCAGGTAACTAAACAGATTACATCAGCTATTTATTAGTCTCTCCTAGAATGAAATCAGAGTAACCTGACAGGGAATATGTGTCATAGAATCATGATTACCTAGTATGCTGTCTTCTTCTGAGTGCTGATAAACTAATATTTTAATAGTTCACACTTAAGATTATCTGACATCTTGATAATTCTCAAAGGTATTCCCTCTTAATAAGGTTATCCCCGACTAAGTAATAATAGTTTCAAGGACCATAAAAAAGATATGTACCATATAAAAAGCAATGACCCCATTATGACACTGGCCAACTGAATAAGAACTCTAGAATGTGACCTATATCAGGTCAGGTTAATGTAGAACTCTTACCTCTTTTTTTCCCTTGGAAAATGTTTATGCCCAGCTGTTTTCAAATTCCAGGATCCTGTTTAATTCTCTGACATTCTTTTCTTCCTGAAAGTATCATATGAGATACTTTTCATATTATAGTGAAATCAAGTTTTTATTAATTTACTATATTATGACAGAAAGATATCACAAAATCATAATTTGGAAACAATGTTATAAAGTTGTTTCTGTCCTTCCCAATCCACATATTTCTCTTCTATTTCTTTCTTTTGTTTTGTCATCTTGTGGTTTGTTTTGTGAAGAAAAAGAACAGAAGATTGACTTCTGTTAGTTTTCTATTATCTTTTTCTGGCAAATGGACTCATTTTTAATAGCTCCACAATGCCTACAAAATAAAATTCCAAATTCTAAGCCTATGACTACAAACATCACAAGAGCTGACCCTTCTTCCTCCACAACTAGACTTATGTGCACTCAGAGTCCTTCAAGAATAGCTTCCACTTTCTTTCTATGTCTGCTCAAGCTGATTGACCTTTCCATTTTTTTTTCCTCTACATTTATCTAAATTCCTTATTTCATTCCTTCCTTCCAGGCACTTTTCAAATTGGATCTGCCTATGACCTCTTTTTCCTTCTTCCCTAACCACCCTCTGAACCCAGAACACATGTCTTCTTTAAAACAGTAACTTCACATTTTCCTCTTTTTGATCACTTAAGTTATCATTAGTTAACTTACCATATAACTATGTCTTTTCTCAACTATACAATAAAAATGGAGCCATGCTTTGTATACTCCACATCCCTTGGCCCATTGACTTGCATAGCTGTGTAGACATTCAATAAATATCTGCTGAGTAACACAAGAATTGGAAGACAGGTATAACACCTGTGTTGCAAATTAAATATATCAGTTTTATGACCTATAATTGCTAAGCTTCAGAGGATACTTACTTGACTCAAAGCATATAGGAAGCTGTGCCATAATAAGGCAAGTTATAATTGAGTTCTACTTCTATGTAATCAGGCTTGTCAACCACCGCAGGTCACATTTATCAGGTATTAGCTAAAACTTTGCTTCCTCAAAAAAAGCCTTTTCTGTCCTGCTCTACTAGGTTAGTTCCCTGCTCATATGCACCCATAACATCATTCTCCTCATTCATTACCATATCACATTGTAATTATCTCTCATTGTCTGAAACACCATTACTTGCCTCCAACTGGAATGCAGGTTTCATGAGAGCAAAGGCCAGATCTGCCTTGCTCACCACTGTATTACCAGTGCCTAATTACACAGTAGCTAATCAGTCCAGCCAGCCAGCCAGCCGGCCACCCATTTCTCCCTCCCTAGGTAAGCAGCAAACAAGACCGCATCGCTGGCTCAAACAGCAGTTCTGGTCATTCAGTAGAAAATATGGTTAGTCACTGTACTCCAAAAAGCCTCCCACCCGTGCAAGTTTCATTCTTTGCATTTTTTCAAATCCCTAAGACTGATTTTAACGGTCATTTAGCTCATGTGTAACACAACGCAAACTCCACAATCTCAGGTATTTTATGCTCTTTTACATTAATTCAGCCTACAGGCCAAGATGAAATAGTGGAAATGTATCATACATTCATTCAATTTACAAGAATTCAACTATTTCCAGCAAAGGGAAAGAAAAAAAAAATGATTCACATAGTTCCAGAGACTCTGCACACCATTCCACTCAATAACTATATGCTTCAGAGTGAGCACAGAATAGGAGATGGACAGTTGCTGTTCTTCAGTCAGTCTCAGTTCTTGCATGTCTCATATGCAAGCAATCCACTTCATCGGTGCTCAAAATAACAAACAGCATGCTGTTCCAACACGGAGCGAAAACTGACTCTGTCGGACTTCCTGAGAGATCATATGTCAGTCTCTGATATATTCCTTCCCAGGGTACTTTGAGTATACTCAATATTCAAGATACTTTTCAAGGGTACTTTGTGGGTACTCGATTTTCACCTTACTCGTGGACTTCGGAAACAGAGGCTGTGTTAGAATCAGCAGTACTGCGATGGGCCGCTTACTTGACCCTAGAGTTTCTTTCCAAAAATAGGCACATTCATGTAACTATAACCCACAGTGCTTGGAGCCGCCACAGTGAAAAAGCCCAAACCTCTCTGTTTTCCTTGGTAAATATCTAAATGAGATAAGTGATCATTTAAAACTTAGGAAGTACATATAGAACAACAAATGTAAAAAAGAAAAGTGGGAAGAAGGAACAGTGCCTGAAACCTTCTTGCACATGATGCTGTTACTACTATGAATTGTCAGACACAACCCTCAGGGAGCTCCCATTCTAGAACTAAATCCTCTATCACAATATACAAAAAAATAATAAAAACTAAGTCTGAAAATACCTATATTATGTGTAAATCCTAGCATTATCAGTTTTATATCATGTGCATGAAATGATAAGTGAAATGAAAGAGACAAATTATCGCTTCTTTGCAGCTTCTATTAAGTTCCTACTATTATGAGAATCTCTCTTCAAAAACCCACCCCAACCTCAAAGAACTCCTCTAAAAAGCACATGGGCCGTGTGTAGGTCCTGTGTAGGGGTGAATTCTTGTAAGTTAAATGCACAAAAGATAGGATTCTACTCAATTATAGGCTAAGATGATGGCCTTCTTTATTAATTTCCAATTAATTAAATTGTCATCTCAATTTCTCTTGTTTGGGTGACAAGGAGGATGCAGAGTCACAAGAGATTTATTCTTTTTTTTTTTGGAAGAGCAAGAGGAAGCCGGGAGCCTCTTGCTGAACTGCAGAGGGAGAAACAAAGGTTTAAACATCCCAGCACCTTCACCATCTTTCCTTTGAAAAACTGCTCCTCCTCCACTCCAACTACGTGATTTTAGTGGCACCGGCAATCTAGAACCCTAACTGCCTGCCAGAAAAGTAGGCACGTGATATTCTTGTGTCCAATCTAGCCAATAAGGGTCCTCTCCTGGAACTGTAAGTACTAGAGGTAGGAGTTTTCTCTTTACTCTGGGGTGCTTAAGCCTGAATGATATAACACAGGAACTGTCTGTAGTCATATCTTTCATGCATTTATATACAGTCACACACCATGTAACAATGTTTCAGTCAACCACAGACCACATATACAATGGTGGTTCCATAAGATTACATATAATGGAGCTAAAAAATTCCTATCAGTGACATAGCTGTCATAATGTCATAGCACGGAGTATTACTCACATATTTGTGGTGATGCTGGTGTAAACAAACCTACTTCACTGCCAGTAGAATAAAAATATAGCACATACAATTACGTATAATACGTAAAACTGGATAATGATAATAAACAACTATGTTACTGGATTATGTATTTACTATACTATACTTTTTATTGTTATTTTAGAGTGTACTCCTCCTACTTATTTAAAAAAAAAATAATAAAAACAGCCTCAGGCAGGTCCTTCAGGAGGTATTCCAGAAGGCATTGTTATCATAGAAGATGACAGCTCCATGCCTGTTATTGCCCCTGAAGACCATCCAGTGGGACAAGATATGGAGGTGGAAGACACTGATATGATGATCCTGACCCTATGTAGGCCTAGGCTAATGTTTGTGTTTATGTCTTAGTTTTACCGAAACAGCTTAAAACATAATAAAATTTAAAATTTTTAAATAGAAAAAAGCTAACAGAATAAGGATATAAAGAAAATACTTTTGTACAGCTGTACAATGTCTATTTTAAACTAAGTGTTATTGCAAGAGTCAAAAAGTTTTAAAAAATTTAAAAGTTTATAAAGTAAAAAAGTGACAGCAAGCTAAAGTTAATTTACCACTGGAAGAAAAAATATTTTACAAATTTAGTGTAGCCTAGGCAATGTCCTAGGCCTTCACATTCACTCACCACTCATTCGCTGACTCACCCAGAGCAACTTCCAGTCCTGCCAGCTCCATTCATGGTAAGTGCCCTATAAAGGTGTACCATTTCTTATCTTTTAAACTATATTTTTACTGTACCTTTTCTACGTTTAAATATGTTTAGATACACAAATACTTACCATTGTGTTACAACTGCCTACAGTATTCAGTACAGTAACATGCTGTACAGGTGTGGAAACTAGGAGCAACAGGCTATCCCATACAGACTAGGTATGTAGTAGGCCATTCAATCTAGGTATAAGCACATTCTACGATGTTCAAACAACAAAATGCCTCGCTTTCTCAGAATGTATCCCCTAAGCAACACATGACTGTAATAGGACAGAAGGGGGCTTGCAATTATAGAAGCAGAGATAGGAACTGAGGGGCCGGAGGTCCTTTGGAGAAGGGGAGAGATAAATAAGAAGATCATTTGAATCCCTGGATTTAGCGATACCCCAGCCCTTCTCAGCTTTGTGAGCCAATAAATCTCTTTGCTTAAGATCACCTGAACTGAATTTGTCACTTGCAACAGAGAGAATCTTGACTAAAAAAAGTGTAACTGCTACCAGAGTAAACCTAAGAAATCCAAGGAAACTCTGTAGTTTCTGGCTAAAACAAAGAATGTACTTTAATAACGTTATACAGAATGAAGATAATTCAAACATTAATTCAAGATTCAGTTTAGAACAGTTTGATCTTACAAATGTATACAGATGATACCTGAAGCTGTGGGTCAAGATGCTATTTAAACTCCATGAAAACTATTAACAGATCAAAAGTTACACATGCTTTATTAAGTTCAAAAAGCCTCACATACATAACTGACATTTGGTGTCACAATGGTTGAAATGTCTATAGAATAGTGGGATACAGCTAAGAATCACCAAGATGCCCCAATATTCTGGAAAACATCCATCTGCTGATGATGTCCCAGATACAAAGGAAATATATAAAGGAAAATCAACATATTATTCTATTAGAGCTCTGGGAGGAATTCTCTCACATATAACTATTACTCTTTGACCATAACCAAATTTTTTTCCACTTATTTTTACTGTATGGAACAGGCCAGCTATTAGCAGAGGATTCAATACCTACTCTCCGCTTAAATTTAACCATAAGCAAACCCATGTCTTAAACATATGTAGATCTTCCAACTCCATTTATATTAGATATACTTCGCTCACACACACACACACACACACACACACACACACACTCAGAGACATACACAAAAAGTAACATGCAATTATCTCACAAACATCTGGAGTAGGGTTAGCACCACAAGCTAACATCCATGCTTGTTTCGGCCAGTTTGGGTTCTTTTCTTTCTTTTTTCTTTCCTTTTTTTTTTTTTTTTTTTTTTAGTCGGGGAAGAGGAGAGTGTGGCAGAGGGTGGGAGGGCAGAGGACACAAGACTTCCTGTCCATTCTAATAATAATCTAGGGAGTGGAGGGGATGAAGGGGGCCTGCCTAGTTAAAGAAGGCTCCCAGCTGTTCCTGATAACCCACAGCCATGGAACCTCTCACTGATCCTACCTCATCCCACCCTACGCTCTGAAGCACACTCATTTTGTACATGCAAACACTCTGGGCCGCTGTTTCCCTCCCTCCCCAGATGCCACGCTTGGAGAACTAGCCAGAGCACAGGTGCGGCCTTGAACTTTAGAGACCCACTTTTCACCCTGCTGTCCTCACTCTGGGGCACACCTTGCAGGCGAAGACAAACTGGAACCAGCCTTAAAGTGTGCGCACTAATTCTAAGAGGTGGACACCCCATCTAAGCCTCAGACTCGGGCACACTCACATCAGTCCTCGGAGGATGGAGGAGTCTACACCTGTTCCCCAGGCCCGAAAGGCGGGCTGCACACCTGTTCCGCCCGGGAGTGGGGGAGTGGGGTGTGACCCGCCTCCTAGTCTCAATCGGGGGAGTGGGCGCACCTGTCCCTCAGCCTCACATTCATTTGAAACCAACAAGTGGAAACTGCCTGACCCAGTTCCGGGCCAAATGCAGGACACGCCCCTCCACCCAAAAGTCAACCCCGCCCGGCCGGTGGCCCCGGTCCAGTTAGCCCGTCAGGGGCTGCTCTGTAGCTCGCAGAGATCGCGCCGCTGTAGCGCGGCGAAGGGGCCGAGGCCTAGGAACTGGCGCGCTCTACTCTCACCCTTACTTAGTTCAGCCCCTGAGTCCTGTCCCCTCCCCACTCGCCCGCTCACGGGACATTGGTTACCTGAGCTTGCAGCCATTCCGGCCCAGGACCCCCGGCCCACGTGACCCCGCCCCTACTCTAGCCTCACGCACGCGCAGTAGCCACCACTAGTGGCCACGCTTCCGCTTTCCTCCTCTCACCTCTCTCCCCTCTCCCTCCTGGGCGGTCCGCGCCTCTACACCACGCCCCTATTTAAAAGGCCAGAGATAGCTCATCTTGGCCCTTGGACTAAGTGGGTGATTAACATCTTCAGGACCCGGAGAGTGGAAATGTCAGAGGAGTGTAGACTAATAAATAGCAATCCCTGAGGTGACAGGAGAAAGTCTCCTACAGCCCTGTGAATTCTGTCAGATGAATTCAGTTCATCTGGCCTTTAAGAAAGTAAACATGTGCAGCCAGCCCAGAAGGGGCAGTTCATTTCCTGGCTTTTCGA
Organism: Indri indri; assembly: GCA_004363605.1. Classification (NCBI taxonomy): domain Eukaryota; kingdom Metazoa; phylum Chordata; class Mammalia; order Primates; family Indriidae; genus Indri; species Indri indri. The sequence goes on from RJWJ010002913.1 coordinate 73,699, forward strand.
GTTTGAAACCAGTAAAATATTTTTTCCAAACTTTTTTTTTTAAAAAAAGACGAACACAGAATTGCCAGGTTCTTATTTTGTCAAATACGGACAATAAGCAAGCACATACCAAAAGCCAACTATTATCTTCTAATATATATCATCGGTATTGCTCCCTCCAAAACACATCTTAACATCAACAATATAGGAGGGACACACTTTCAAATAAAGGAGACAGCTTTAAAATGAATAAAAACATATGTTTATTTCTCTTATTATTCCTGAAGAAAAATGAAAGCTTTCAGAACAGACTGGTTTTTAGAGTCATCACTATAGATAACATTGGCCCCAGGACACAGATCTTAGGTCTGCAGATCATGGCCAGGAAAATAGGAGGAAGAACCCCAGAAGGTGCTCTTGGAAGGAGATACAGAAAATATTCAGTTTGGCAGACATTTATTGAGCATTAACCAGTTTCACTACACTGCTGGGCCTTTGGAGGACCTAGAGGTGGGTCAGACACAGCCCTGCCTCCAGGTGCTCTTTGTCTAAGAACTCCGTGTACAGACATCACACCATGGCTGGCTGTTTTGAATGATATAAAGAAAGGCATTGAACCGCCATTTTAGCATCACAGATGAGGGGAAATGGTGAAACATTTCCCCTCATGGTATCTTATCAGGGCCTTGAAGGGTTTCAGTAGGCGGAGAGCAGAGAACAGTGGGATCAAAGGTAGGACAAAGCAAGCTTGGGGACTGATGTGGCCATGGTATGGGTAGTGGCTTTCAGACTTCTTTAATCATCTCCCACAGTAAGAAATACATTTCAGCCATGACCTGTTATATACATACACACACAGTATGTGTGTGTGTGTGTGCACGCGTATATAGATATATCCTGAGATAGTAATTGCTCTTCGTATGTGCAATGCAACTTGGTATTTTCTCTTCTGTTTTACTCCTTTAAAAAAGAAATGCTGGCTACTAAGTTGGCTACTCAGTGATGCAGAGTATCCCACAGTACAAAGGCACTGGCATAGCTGGCACAGAGTGTTAGAGGTAGGATGGGATATGAGGCTGGAAGGCCTCGGGCCAGATCCAAGAGAACATTGAATGCTAAGTGGGGGGTGGGGTGGCGGGGAGTGGGGAGGTCTGCTGCTCTGGTAAGAGCCTCCCCAGGGTCATCAGCAGAGGAGTGGCGTGATTCTGGCTGTGCTTTAGAAGTCTGGAAATCTGCCTTTGGTTCTGATTATCATATTTTTAGAGGAACACTATTAAACAGGAGACTATCTAGCTAGAGGAGGGTCAGAAGGCTGGTGAGACCAGAAAGCTTGTGCAACCACAACTGTTGAAAGTATTGGGCAGAAAGGAAATTGGCAGAAGTTGGGGGAGCAGGTTATAGGAGTAAGAGGTGGGAAGGTTGCCAAATGACCTTTTTGAAATACCTCTACGACACTCATAGACTTATTCTGGATAGCTCTAGAAAGTAAAACTAGGACCTGTGTGTGTGGATGTTGTAGGGAAGCTGATTTCAGCTCACAGTGAATATTTTAGGATGGTCCACACTGCCTCTGAGACCTCTCCAAAGCAACAGCCCTTGTATGTACCTCTGCTCACAGGGAAATAGTGTCAGGGCTGTTTGCATTAATTAAAAAATAAAAGTATGTTTATTAGAGAAAACTTGGAAAATTCAGGAAATAAAAAGAAAGCGGAAATTACCCCCTTTCCAGAAAAAGGCACTTTTCTACTTATTTTTATTGGGTCTTTTTCTTTGCATATTTACATTTTTGATATAGTAGAACTACATATACAGTTATATATTCTTTATATATGAGATATGTAATTTGGTCTGTTTCCTGCTTTTTTCCCTCACTGTTATATCTTGAGCACTACCCGCTGTAATTAAAATTGTTCACAAATATTATTTGTAATGGCTATGTAATTATTGATCATATAGTTTATTTCATTATTCCACTATTTTTGGACATTTAGAGGGGTTTCTAGTTTTCACTATTAACAAGAACATTGCCATGAATATCATTATACTGAAATCTTTGCCCACATTTTAAAATTATTTCCTTAGGCATACAGAAATCTTTGCCCACATTTTAAAATTATTTCCTTAGGCTAGAAACCTGTAAGTGAAATTTCTGATTCAAAGGCTTTGAAAGCTCTTAAGCCTTACCTATTGTCAATTTGCTTTCCAGAAAGGTCAGGCCAGTTTTTATTCTCACCAGAAGTGCTCAAGGGTGCCCATCACGCATACCCGCCAGCATTTATTTTATCTTCTAAAATAGGTTTGCCAATTTGACAGATAAAATGGCCTCTCATTTTAATCTGTGTTGGATTACTAGTGGAGTAGAATATCTTTATAAATTTATCAATCCTTTATAGTTATTCTTGGAATGCAATTTCACTGCCTATGTTTGGATTTGTGATTGGCAAACAGTACTAAGTGAATTGTAACAGACTTACAAGAAAAAAACAGAGAAGAATTTTTAAAATAAATGATGTGGTCACACCAAGTTATAGCTGAATTATATTGTGGTATACTGTATTAACAAAGGTTAGTTGGAGAATTGAGTCATCATCTTAGCTATTACAATCAGTACAATATTCATGTTGAGGGAGACAATTTGGTTTCAGCAAAATGTCATTTCTTATATTAAATCAACATTGTAGATTTGAATTTCTTCATTTGGTAGTTTTGTTTGTGTTTAATTTATAAATTTGTTTTGGTTTTATAGATGTATACAATCTCCAAAAATAAAGAGTCCTTTCTTTAGTTTTATATTTGCATATATACACATATATGTATGCAACACTATAAAAATAATGTAAGCCAACTCTAGAGATCCGTGAGAATCTTTTCCCCTTATAAGGAATCTTAACAACATTCGAGTTTGAGAAACATTGATATAAGAAGTTTCTTAAAATTTCATTTGCAATTACCTAAACATAACCATTGGGATTTTTTTTAAAGGAAAAAGTGGTGTCAGCTTACCTATTGGAATTTTTCTATACAGAGTATTGTTACAATTTTCTTCCCTTTGGAAAGAGTCTCAAAAACTGTACTATGTTTAGGGTTCAGAGGGTATGTTTTGGCTTAATATGCACCATTCTTCAGAGTTAACTTCGTACAGGTCAGTGAGACCTAGACACAAGAATGTTTGAATTTATTAAACTTGTCTCTTTAAGTAAGACAAAACAGTTAAGCAGATAGTGATTAAAATGGAATTTTGTGAAGTGGTCTTGGGGGAAATTAAGCCAATGAGAAAAAAGCACCACGTGAGCTACAGGCGCCTTGGGGGGTGGGAATCAGTGAGTGCTGGCTGGCCCCAGTGTGCAGGAGCTGGGAGGGGAGCTCCACTGGAGGACTGCTGCAGTTGGGTGGTGTCCTGACACCCAGCCATACTCCTCCAGCTCTCTCCAAGATGAGAACGATGGAGACCAGGATCCAGACATCACTATTAACCTTGCATCTAGAATAAGCCACATCTCTCCTGAAGGAAAAAAAACGTCTGTACCTGGGAACAAAAGGCAGAGAATAAGACATGGGTAATTGTGTCATTTCCTTTTTTGCTCACAATTGCAAAATAAACTGGCCTTTTTTTCCTTTTGTAAAAAGGAAACTGTTTGGAGCACAAAATTTTTAGGGCAGTGAAGCTACTCTGTATGATGCTATAATGGTGAATACATGTCATAAATTTGTCCAGATCCACAGAATACACAACACTGAGAGTGAACCCTAAGGCAAACTATAAATCTGGATGGTAATGAAGTAATGATGTGCCAGTGTAGGTTCATCAGTTGGAACAAACGTACCACTCTGGTGGCAGGTGTTGATAATGTGGGAGGTTGTGTATATGGGGGGTGGGGGCAGGTGGTGTATGAGAAATCTCTGTACCTTCCTTTCAATTTTGCTGGGAACCTAAAACTACTCTAAAGAATAAAGTGTATTAAAATCAAAAAACCCAAACCAAAACCTGGTATACAGAGTTTTTAATTGAATTGAAACATCCAAGTAGGCTGGGTAGGAGTAAAATTGATTATTTGTAAATTACTCAAGCTAATACAGGTGTCATTCTCATGTTCCCTCTGCCTGGAATGTTCTTCCCCCAAGATAACCCACTGCTCACTCCCTGATCTTCTTCAGGCTTTGGTCAGATGTCACTGCATTAGTCAGGGCAATAAATACAAGGAAGATGGGGAGGAGTTCTCTCCTCCATCCACTTGTCAGGAATCCAGTTTCTTTCCGTCTGGTGACACTCTCATCTCGACACATGGCCTCCACGTTCTCTGAGGCAGAAGAGAGGAATGGAGAAAGCCCCCTGGCTCTGAATTGTCTTGGCCTGAAAGTGGTGACATGTGCCCCTTCTGCTTACAGTCCATTGGCCAGCACCAGCCACCTGGCCTTGCTTTGCTACAAGGGAGGCCAGGAAGTGTAGAGGAGCACACAGAATTCCAGGGAGCATAGACTGCTTCTCCCACAGTCACCTGAGTGAATTTGTCCCTGAACACCTTTCCATGCCCCCAGCACTCCCTGACCACCTTATTAAGCTCCATTTTTCTCTATAGTACTTGTCATCACCCAGCATACTACATATTTTACTTATCTAAGTTTCTGTCTTCCCCACTAGTACATAGGCACCCCGAGAGCAGACTTTTTTCTAGTTCGTTTGTGGTTGTACCCCCAGCATCTAGAATAGTATCTGGCACATAGCAGGAGCTCCATACATTTTTGTAATAATAAATAAATGAACAAATTTTGCAATGACAGCCCATTATTATATGTGAAGGAGGTATCACATGCACAGACCTGAGAATGCTTCCCAAAGTAGGGATCAAGGGAAAAAGTACCTGCCTTACAGCACACACAAGCATTTATTGAGTGCCTGCTATGTACCAAGCACCATGCTTGGTGCCAAGAACACAAATAGAAATGAGAAATAGCCCCTGAACTCTAGCCAGGAAAATGATAAAAAATGCAATATTTATAAGATTCATAATAGAAATAAATTATGGACACTCAAAAGCCTAACTTCCTCTGACCTTTAGCAAGAATCATATTTTATATTCAAACATTACTAGACTAGCAACAAAAAATGGGGGAGGCACCCATAAATTGCTTTTCAAAGTCATAAAAGGAATAGGATCTATATTCTCTACCATTTTGTATTCTCAACAACAGGCTGCCTTTCCCTTTTCATTCACTAATTCCAGTGCCTTTCCTCATCCTTCATTCCCTCAGCCTTAGAGTAAGTAGCAGCCCATGTGGACTTAATTGAGAGAAACCTGGAATATCTCACTATTTAAAAACATTTCTCCTTCTGATAATTTCACAATTCCAGAAACGCTATCATTGGAAATCTGCTCAGAGTGTTTTGTCTTCCAGCTCCACCCCTGCCACCCTCCTACACTCCTGTAAGTAAACTAGCACAGTATCTACCAGCCTTTGAACTGAGGACTGGCATCATGGGCACCCTGCCAGAACTCAATTGCAAAAAGAGGGTGGAGAGGGAGGGCAATGAAGAGGCTTGGGCTAAGGAAAAGGTCAAGGAAAGAGTATAGAAGATGCAGAAACAACAAGGGCATCAAAGGCAAATTTGACCCATTTCACCATTTTGCCTGGAGATAGCCTTGCTGACATAAAAGGGCACACATTACCTCTTTAAAACAAAAAAGGAAAGGTTAGAGTCAGCTGAGGATGAAAGATAATTCAAAATAATAGCAGTGATCCACTGTGTCAGGACCCAGACTCCTTCTGTCTCACTTCTGTTTCTCCACGAAGGGCCTCAATTTCCAAGTCTATCCCATGGTCCAAGACATCTGTTCCAACCATTACATCCATTTTCCAATTAGCAAGGAAGAGAAAAGGAAGGAGGAAGGTATATTAGTTATCTATTGCTGTGTAACTACCCAAAAAGTTAGAGGCTTAAAACAACAACATGCATTACCTTATAGTGTCTGTGAGTCAGGGATCCAGGCAAGGCTTAGCTGGGTCCTCTGGTCCAGATCTGTCACAAGTGCGCAACCAAGGTGTTGGCCCAAGCTGCAGAAATCTCCAGGCTCAAACTGGGAAAGATCTGCTTCCAAGATCACTCACATAGTTATTGGCAAGATTCTGTTTGCTGCAGGCTGTTGGATTGAGGGCCTCAGTTCCTCACTGGTTGTTGGCCAGAGGCACCCTCAGCTAGAATAGCACATGGGCTTCTCCATAAGGCAGCTCACAACATGGTAGCTTGCTTCATCCAAGCAAGCAAGCAAGAAGAGCCAGCAAGAATGTGGATGAAATGGAAGTCATAGTCTTTTGGAAGTTGATCTTAGAGGTGACTTCCCATTGTTTTACGCTACATTCTATTAGTTAGAAGCAGTAGTTCCAGCCCACACTCAAGGGCAGAGGCAGATACAAGGGTATGACTTCCAGGAAGTGGAGTCACTGGGAGCCGTTTTAGAAGCTTCCAGCAAAGAGGAGTATGCCCACTCACTTCAAAGACTCTTTCCTGAAATTGCATACACCAGTCCTGCTTACTTATCATTGGCCCACATCTAGCTGCAAGGGAGGCTGAAAAATCTAGTCTATATTCTGGGAGGATATCAGCCAAGCTAAAATTTAGGGATTCAATCCTGAAGAACTACAGAATTCTGGAGAGTAAAAGCTTTGGTTGTTCTGTGTGCTTCAGGGCCAGCCCCAGGCATTGAGGAAGAGGAGAAATATGGCTGGGTAAAGTCATAGAATCTGGGTTCGAATCCTGCCTCTGTCACACCCTATGCTGCATAAATTATTTAACCTCACTGAGTCTCATTTGTATGCTCAGACTAAATCAAATGACCTATGTGAAGCATCTCATACTTGGTAGGTTTTCAATAAACATCTGCTAAATCTGTTTCAGAGGTAGCTTAAGCCTTTTAAACCTGGCTGTGACAGCCAACAAGCTTGCAGTATGACTCCATGCCATTCACCTAGCCTCTTTGGCCACCTGCTTCCTGTCAATAAAAGACAGTACCAACACCTGTCCTACCTATCTCATCAAGTTGCTCAAAAGATGACGTGTGGACATGTCAACAATTTTTTTTAAAATTTGAAATGCCAGGCAAACTTAATGTGGCATCGGTGTGGGAAGCAATGGCTTGGGTTATGGCCCATGGCCACCAGATGGTGCTGGCATTCAGCAGATGCTTTGCTAGAAGCTTTCACGAGGAGCCTCAGAAGGGCTCTTGAAGGTGGCCAGTGTTACTCTTCATTCCTTAGAAGAGAAAAATGAGGCCCGGAGGTGGGAATGGAGGGGAGCTAGGGCTGGGGATCCACACAGCAGTGAGAACTGGAGGTTTTCTGGCTGCCAGCCTGGGGTGGCTCTTATCCTTACACAGTAATGATGCACTCACATTCTCTAGAGTTGCACCGGAGACCAAAGGTGTCTGCTGTCTTCTTGTTCATAGGTTTACCAAGTGTGAAAAGCCTGTAAAATATCCACAAATATCATCTGTCTCTCTGTCTGTATAGCATAATAGTTAAGAACATGGTTTTAGAGTAAGAAAGACCTCAATTTGTATCTGCATATCAGGCTCAAAGTTATAATAATAATTTCCACCTTGTGAGGTTGGTATGAAGTTTAAGTTACATGAGATAAAGTATGTGATTATAATAGGTATCATTAATTAGTACCTGTAAAGTGCCACACAGTCTTCTAAGCAGTTTACTTGTATTTAATTCATTTATTTTTCACAATTACCTTATGTGATATCTACTATAGGTATTATTAAGTCCATTCTACAAAAGAGGAAGCTGAAGCATAGAGAGGTCATAATTTGCTCACACTCATGGCTAATAAATAGAGAGGCCAGGATTTGAACCTGTCTTCAGAGCCCTTGCTCTTAACCATACTTATTACTAATTGCTTGGCAGAGAGTAAATGCCCGGTAAGTGACACGCATGGATCCATAGGGGCCAAGCTGAGGATTCCAGCTTTAGGGACAAGAGTTTGAAATGAGCAAGATAACCACACTGTACCTAGATTTTCAGAGTGGTGCGAGTAGCACAGAGGTGAAAGAAAAATGTTAAGTACCTAAGTTAATAAAACAAAGGTAACAAACAAAATGTAAAAATTAAAAAGATAACTGAAACAAAGCAGCTGGGATAAAAATATAGACCTTAGAGGCAGAGAAATGAGTGCTTGCATTCTGCTCCTGCCTTTCGCTGGCTACAGGACCTTGGCAAGTTGTTTTAACATCTTGGAGCGTGAGTTTTCTCATCTAAAAATTGAAGCCAATACTCTACCTTACAGAATTACTGTGAGTGCTAGAGGCCAATGTGGTTAAAATGCCTGTACGCAGTAGGACAGACATTTAATTGTTACAGTTCTTATTATTCTATAAATGTGTGTGTACGTATATATACACTAATCAACTGCTAGTTGAAAGGGATTCAAAGATGGTAAGCTGTTGTTCCTTCCCTCAAGGAACTTGGTATACCAGCAATGGATGTTCATACCATTTGAAAGGTGCCTTGGGAGAAGTGAAACATGCAGTGAGCATTGGAGGGGGCAAGGGTCTTTCTGGCAGTGACTATTAGAGAAGGTTCCATAGATATGATACTTAAGATTACCCCTGATGGAAAGGAGATTGGGCATATATTCCAGCAACTTTATCAGCAAAGGTAAGGAGGCCGGGAAGAGCTGGGTTTGTTTGGAGAGTAGTTCACACTGGAAATGTGAGTCATGCTGAAGAGTGTGGCAGCAGAAACAGGAAGAGAATTTCCGGATAGACTTGGCACATTAAGAATATGCATTTGACTCTGTTCCTAAAATGACAGTAAAGTAGTAAGGTGTAAACCCACGAGGACTGTAAGAACAAGAGAAGAGATAATAGCTAATGGAAGATGCCAAACACTTTTGGAAGCAGGATACTACTCGTTGGATGAGTATTAACTGACATACCAGAGAAGAGAAAGCTGCCTCCAGGGCAGGCAGGGGATGGAGACACTTTCAAAAAGGAAGCCAATTTGATCTGAAAAACAACAACAACAACACAAAAAAACCAGGAAAGTTTATAAAATGGAGGTACGGGTAACTCTGAAGCTGATGGGACGGAGTTAGACTGAAAAACAAGGATGAGTTGAAGCTTCCCCTCTCCCAGCCCTTGTAGTCAAATGGCTTTGTTCACCCTACCCCACAAAATACAGGAGGTTTACTCTCTAGAGAGGCTGAAGGAAAAAGACTCTGGACTTGGGGAAGGCACCAGGTGTAGCAGATGGAAGGAGTAGGGCACCATACTGAAAACAGGGGGCTGAAGTGAAAGTCTCATTTCCAAACAATGCAATCCCCCATCCCATCCCCTGTTGGGCTCCCAGAATTCTGGAAGCCTGGCTTACTCCCTCGAGGAAAGGGGCTGGAAAAGGCCCTGCTGGGTAAACTAACTGGCCCAAGAGAAAGACCTACTGATACCAGCATTGGTGGAGGAGTCCCCAGTAAAACGTTTGCTTCCTACCTGACAACCTCAAGATGCGGCCCACCATTCAACCAGCCCTGCCCCCACACAGAGATTTCAATGAGCTTAGTAGTGCCTCGCTCTTAAAAATGGATAGTGAGGCACTCTGGGAGACCTAGGCAGGAGGATCACTTTAGGTCAGGGTTTCAAGACCAGCCCGAGAAAGAGCAAGACCCCTTCTCTACAAAAAGTAGAAAAATTAACTGGGTGTGGTGGTGCATGTCTGTAGTCCTACCTATTCAGGAGGCTGAGGTAGGAAGATCACTTGAACCCAGGAGTTGGAGGTTGCAGTGAGCTGTGATGAGCCCACCATACTCTAGCCTGGGCATCAGAGCAAGACCCAGTCTCAAAAAAAAAAAAAAAAAAAAAAAACAACGATAGTGGGGAAAGGAAGAGAAGGTCTAAAACAGAGACCCAATAGAGGAGGAGGAAGGGAAGGAGGGAGGGAGGGAAAAACTTTTAATTTATTATATTAAAAAAATTTTTAATTTCACTTTTTTTAGTTTTTTTAATTTCAAAATAGTAATTAAGGGGGTACAAGTGTTTTTGTTACGAGGATATCTTGTATAATGCTGAAGTCAGAGCTTTTGGTGTGCCCACCACCAGAATAGTGTTCATTGTACCCAACAGGTAAGTTTTTATTCCACACTCACCCTCTCACCCTCCCCCTTCTTGGTTTCTTATGTCTTTTATATCAATAAATAAAATGTGTGTACCCATTTTCAGCTCCCACTTATTAGTGAGAACATGTAGTGTGTGGTTTTCCATTCCTGAGAGACTACACTTAGGATAATGGTCTCTAGGTCCTTCCACATTGCTGCAAGTGACGTTATTTCATTCCTATTTATGGCTGAGTAGTACTACATGGTATACATATATTACATTTCCTTTATCCACTCATGAATTGAAGGGTACTTAGGTTGATTCCACATCTTTGCAAATGTGAATTATGCTGCAATAAACATGAGTGCAGGTGTCTTTTGATAAAATGGTTTGTTTTCTTTGGGTAGATACCCAGCAGTGGGATTGCTGGATCAAATGGTAGTCTACATTTATTTCTTTGAGGAATCTCCACACTGTTCTCCATAGAGGTTGTACTAATTTGCAATCCCACCAACAGTATATAAGAATTCCTTTCTCTCTGTATCCACTCCAGCATCTACTGTTTTTTGACTTTTTAATAATTGCCATTCTGATAGGGGTAAGGTGGTATCTCATTGTGGTTTTCATTTGCATTTCCCTGATGATTAGTGATGTTGAACATTTTTTTCATATGTTTGTTGGCCATTTGTCTATCTTCTTTCGAAAAACTTCTGTTCACATCTTTCCCCCACTTCTCGATGGTGTTGTTTGTTTTTTTCTTCTGATTTCTTTGAGTCCTTTGTAGATTCTGGATATCAGTCCTTTATCAGAGGTATAGTTTGTGACTATTTTCTCCCATTCTGTAGGTTGTCTATTCAATCTGTTGATTATTTCCTTTGCTGTGCAGAAGTTTTTTTAATTTAATTAAGTCCCATTTATTTATTTTTGTTGTTGCTATATTTGCCTTTGGGGTCTTAGTTATAAATTCTTTGCCCAGGCTGATGTCTAAAATAGTTTTTCCTAAATTAATTTTTCCTAATTTTTAAAAAAATTTTAAACAGCATAATTAATCTCCTCAAAGGGCTAAAAAACCATACACCCGTGAAACAAGATCAGGGAGCTATAGAAAAAAGACCTACAGAGAATAATAAAAGGCTCCTGGAAATCAAGATAGCTAAAATTTTAATATTGTGTAGGTCTGGAAGAAAAAAATTGAGGAAATCTCCTAAAAGTAAAATAATTAAAGACCAAAAAAAAAGGACTAATAAAAGAAAAAAAGAAAAGAACATCAAATATTTATTCCAGAAGGCTCAATAACAGAATAAAAGGAGTTCCAGAAGGAGGAAACTGAGAAAAGTTTGGGGAATAATTGCCAAAGAAATAATTTAAAAATATTCCAGGATAGTAAAATTTAAAAATTTGTATTAAGGCACATCATTGTAGTTTCAGATATCAGAAATAAAGAGCAGATCCTCAAACCTTCTAACAAGAAAAATTGGGTCACCTACAAAGGATTAGGGTTCAGAGTGCACTGGAAAATAAATGCTGGAATGGGTATGAGAGATCTCATTGGATTGATGAAAATGTTCTAAAACTGGTTTGTGGCCGCCCTCTTAGCACAGCCCGCAGTGTGTCAGTCTCATAAAACTGGTTTGTGGTGATAGTTGTGCAACTTGGTGAATTTAGTAAAACCATCAACTTGTACACTTAAAGTGAGTGAATTTTATAAATCCAAAAATATACCTCAATAACACTGTAAAAAACAGAATTCATAAAATCAAAAAACTATGAAATTAAATATATATAGCATTTCAAATACAAACATGTATAAGCATATTATAAAATAGGTAGTAAAATAATACATATATAAATATTAAATATGTCATTCAAATAAATTACTACATACAGTAAAACAAAAATAATAAAAGCAATACTGGAAGCTAGAAGACAAGAGAGCAATTTTCCACCAAATTCTGAGAGGTAATTATTTTTTATCTAGAATTCTCTAGGCAGTCAAACTGTCAATAAAACATGAACAAAGTTATTTTCAGACATGCTGGGTTTCAAATAATTTGTCTCTGATGTACCCATTTTCATAAATGATGTAATGAGGAAGTAAGTCAAGAAAGAAGACAGAGGACCTAGGAAAATGGGAAACTAATAGAAGAGAGAGGCAAAAAAACTTTCTAGAATGATGATGAAAGGAGCCATAGGATAATAGTTGTGTAGCAAATCAGGAAAGCAACCAGTCCAGGCTGGACCAGGAAAACCCCAGGCTTCGGGACTGATGTTTCCAAAGAAATAATGGAACGTACAGATAATTTGATTTATCTTACTGCACTGAGAAAGTTCTACTCTATAAGAGAGTCTGAGGATGAATTAGTGATAAGTACATAGAAAACTAAGCAAAGAAAAAAAAGAAGCTATTGACTTTAGAGGGAAATGTCTTTTTATAAAAAAAAACAATTGTAATCATAGTTTATTATGTTGCTCAGCTGTGAACAATATTTACCTAGTCGTAATAATGTAAATACTGAATGTTGATTTAACTAAAAACCACGCTACATCGCTGCTGAGAGAATGTGAGGGAACGCATGTGTGTGTTCAGGGAAAAGGATTGTAAGAGAGGTAAATCCTCATCTTCCTATAAGGATGTTGTCTTAGTTTGGGTTTCCACAGAAGCAGACCCTGAGACTGAAATAGTCTGTTTCGGAAGTGTGGGGGACACTCATAGGGAATTGGGATAGCCACGTAGGGGAGGGAAGAAAAGAGCCCATAAAGAGTGTGTGATTGAGCCAGGCACAGCTGTGGGCGACTGGAGCTTAATCTCTCTAGGGAAATGCTGGGAAATGGGGCAAAACACATGCCTCAGAATCATCCCACCAGTGGGGGAGGGAGCTGGAATATTTATACTCCCACTCCTGAGAGTGATTAGTGGAGGACTGCTGGGGCTGGGGAGACAGAGTAATGACGTATTCACTTCCAGGTACATCTAGCCTGCCGCGTGTGAGGGCAGAGCCCCAAACCTTGCAGGTATGGAGAGGCAGACCCTGGCCATTGGAAGAGAGGAAGAATGCTGCATGGAAATGTCTAAGGGATAGAGGTGGGGCACTGACAGCATCTTCAATGAAGTCAGTAGATAATGTCTCCAGTGGAACAATCTAAAATTACCTCCGTCAGAAAAATGCAGGTAAATACCTGAAGAAATAGCAAAATGTTGCAAGCAATTGCCTCTGAGGGGCAGGAATCAGAGGTGAAAGAAATGAAGCAGGGAGCAATGTGTTCTTCATTATATGCTTAGTAGGACTCTTTGGTTTTAAACAGCATGTATGTACTAGTTCAATAAAAATTGAAATTATATTTACAAAAAAAATGAACAGGCCAGTGCAAAGGAAGATGGAATCATGATCTCAGGGTGGGATGAGGGCTGTGGGAGGCCAGACCCCAGCCTCAGTCTTGATTTCAAAATTGATCTTCACTGGGGTTTCCAAGAACATGGGGTGACAGTAGGCAGTGGCCATGGTGGGCACTATGCCTGTGGGTAGTCTGTGTGATCTAGGAGACCCGAGAATGGTGGCGCCATTTATGGCATGGGAGGTCATGAGGGAGAGGTGGTTTGGGGAAAAAAGGTGGTGAGGTCCCTTTGGGACATGTTGAGGTGGCTAGCAGGACACCTGGGAGGTGTCCAATGGGCAGCTCAGGAGAGGAACAGGCCCTCACGGAGTTTCTGGAAATTGTTCCTATTAAGGTAATGCCAGATGGTGTGGGAATTCGTGGAAAAATCAATGAGACAGTCAAGAGAGGGAGTTCAGGGACAGAGCCTTGACACATTTGAGGGTGACACAGAGGAGAGTGTGAGAAGATAAGAAGACTTGGTGACAGAAGTGTGGAGAGAAGTGTGAGGTGAGGGATCAGATGTCAAGAGCAGTGGTCACCAGTGTCCAAGGCTGCTGTTCTGTCAGGAAGGATGAGGTGCAAAAACAGCCCTTGCATTAGCTTGCACTCTGAGGTGGTAGAAACCTCTTGCTCAAGGAGTGAGGCGACCTAATTCTGGTCCTCTTTCCATAACCCACCCTGGGCAAGTTACTTCTCTCTCTGGACCTTGGTTCCCACATCAGCACACTTAGACGAAGAATCACAGTCAGCCAGAAGCACTGGGACAGTGATATTAATACTATGAAATGCTCCCAGACTGCTAGGCAAAGTCACTTCTCTGAGTCCTTCAAATCTGCCCCACACACCCCCACCTGACGGCCGCAGCCTTTCAGGTCCCTACCCCAGTACCCCCTCCCTCAGACCTTCCCCCACTATGTGGGGACACCCCAGGGCCCCCTCCGGGCACCATGGCCTGCATCCATCATCCATTCCAATTGGTTGAGCCCATAGTATATGGGCTGTTAAATATTTTGACTACCACCCCTGCTAATAATACCTTCCCTGCCTACCTGACAGCAACCTGGTGAGGATCAAATGAAATAACAGATGTGAAAGGCCTTTGCAAAGCCTCCAAGTGCTGTCATATACTGGGTAAAATATTGTTTTAACATCAAAATGCAAAAGTAGTGCTGCAGAGAGACACGGTCACAGAGGGCATGGACACAGCGCTGTGATGGATTGCAGGGCAGGAGATGTGGGGGAGGGGCGGGGGGAGCAGCAGAGCAGAGAAGGGAGGGAGAGGAGAGGCAGAACCGAGCCAGACTGATTGTGCAGCCTCTATGCCCAAGTCACCATGATGTGTGTGCAGGACAAAGGGGCTTTGGATCCCTCTGCCCTGCCCCAAACCCAGAAGCCAAATTCGGCTCAGACCACATGCTGGGCTTTTCCCTTGCACCAGACTTTGTGTGTGGGGGGAGAAGGGGGGATGTGAGTGTGTATATGAGGGAGGTGGGGCGGGAGAGGTATGGGATGTAAGTACTTACGCATATGTTCTTGTTCATGCAGCTTAATGTGGCTTGTGTCATTGGTAAAAGTCCCAGCAGGAACCCCAGCTAATGTATGGTTTGCGACACCTCTAGAGGTCTGACACTCACAGTGCCAAGCCCCACATGGGGTGTATGAGGGGGTCTTCCTGTAATATCAATCCCAGTAACGCTCTACTCTCCCTAGGACCTCTACCATCTACAGACGTGTTCAAACACCTTTCTGCATTCGATGTTCACGACCACTCTGCAAATTAGGTAATGTTATTTCTTTTCACACTTGAAGAAACTGAGGCTCAAAGAAGTTAAATGACTTGCCAGAGATAAATGGAACAAATGGCAAAGCCAGGACCTAGACCCAGGTTTCTGCTTGTTTTCTTCTATTGAATACTTTATTAAACAGAGCAAATGGAACCTGCTGGAGAGGTGGGGGTAACAGTGTTTGAAAGAAGGAGGACCACTTATTCGTCTGCTTTAACTCAGGCCCTCTAACTCCAAGTCCAGTGCCCACGACAATGACCCTCCTGGAAGAACTGCTGCTGCTTCTTCCAGTAGAGGAATTCTCCAGGAGGATCCATCCGCACCCTTGTGCCTAATAATTTCAACACTGCTTCCATCTCTCTCCCATCCGTCCCGTCTTCTGCACTCATCCCATCACGTGCTCCTCTGTTTAATAACCTTCCAAGGCTCCTGAATGTCTTCAGGATAAAAGTGAAACTCCTTGACCTGGCACATCAGGCTCTTCAAAACTTGGTCTGAGCATCTAGCCGAGGGGTTACAAACTCACACGTTCATAGGAGCCAGGTAGGTTAGTTTAGGAAATGGGTGAAACAGACAGG
This sequence comes from Indri indri, assembly GCA_004363605.1. Taxonomy (NCBI): domain Eukaryota; kingdom Metazoa; phylum Chordata; class Mammalia; order Primates; family Indriidae; genus Indri; species Indri indri. The sequence continues at coordinate 89,503 of RJWJ010002913.1, forward strand.
TGCTGGGGAGTGCAGGGGATGGTGGCGGCAGGTGCAGCAAACTGAGGAGCACATGTCCACGTTAAGGAGGTAGCAGCTTCTCAGCTCTCAGCAAAGATAGACGTATAGGAACACAAGCCTGGGGTTACTTAAGGTTATCTTCTGGTTTTTCAAGGAAAGCCAAAAGTCCAGAGTGTTTTGTGAAATCACTCGATTTTTAAATATTGGGGCAATTTAAATGTGTGTGTGTGTGTGTGTGTGTGTGTGTATACGCATATGTAGTGTGCATAGTGTAAGCCAAACAAGTCATGTCTGTGGGTTGAATGTGGAGGGTGGGCTGCCATTTTGTGATCTCTATTTTGAGCAATCTGGCCCATTTGTTATTCCCTAAACGTTATTCAGGTCTCAGGATGTTTGCCCAAGCTGTTGCCTCCATCTAGAGTGCCATTTCCTCCCTCCCCTAATCTTGTCCCTTTGACAAATCCCCACTTGTCTTTCAAGACTCGAGTCAACTGTCCACTTCTCTCTGTGACTGTCAGTGACTCCTTCTGAACCCCAACCCGACTCCAGGCAGAATGGACTACTCGCTTGCTAGGTGCCCAGCGCACTGCATACCGATGTCCGGCAACGCCCTCATCTCCTTGCACCTTCACCAGCACAGCAGAACGAGGGGAAGACCTGTGCTGGCTGTGTGCTCTGACTCGGAGAAGCCGCCCGGTTAAATCCTGGCTCCACCGCAGGTCAAGCACAAAATCTTTCAATGCTTCCATTTTCATATTTGTAAAATGGAAATAAAAACAGTGCCTACTTCATAGGATTATAGTGCGAAGTGAAGTTGTATGTAGAGTGCCTTCTGTAGTGTTTGCTAGATAGTTAAGCGCTTGCTTGTATTTTAGCCATTTAAAAAAATTCTATAAACACTTATTGAGCACCTATTGTATGCCAGGCTGGGGGTGGGGCAGGGGTACCTTAATTTCTGTGCTTTTTGTTTCCATTAGGAAGGATTACAGCCAGAGTAACCCTCCTGGCCTCTCTCCCTGCTCCTCCCTGGGAAAGGAGAAGCGATTTATCTGATAGTGAATTTGAAGGAAAGATCTGAGCAAGAGAAGCTCACTTCCTTCCTCTCCCTTCCTCTCTAGGAGCCAGTCTGCATTTGGGACATCTGCATCCGGGTTGCTTCTTTAGGTGAGGATTCCAGCAAGAGGTCTGCAGTGCTCAAGCTCTGCCAGGTCGGGGGAAAACATCAGGAAGCCCACTGTGGCTGCACACTCAGCCATCATCTTCCACTCCAAGGAGATCAAAGAGAAAGCTGATTTTTCTGTCCATCTGCATGACTGCTGTGTCTGTCTCTCAATAGGTCCCAAAACTGAGCTGAGAAGAGGAATGTTATTGACTGGTTCCTCCAACCAAATCCCTGACACTGGAAATACAGAGGTGAATGAGAAACAGCCTCAGCTCCTGAGCAGCTCATGGTCTCGTTTCTGTCTGGATCCTTGGTGGGGAGAGAATTCCCTGAGACAATCCAGTATGGGGCAAAGTGCATGGGAGTTGGAGTCAGACAGATTTGTTGGAATCCTGGTTCTGTCACTTATCTAACTGGGCAAGATTTAGGAACCTTATTTTCAGTTTTGTCCTCTGCAATTTGAGGTTGTTGTAAGGGTCAGAACCTATTACAAGGGAGGGCCATTTTACACATCCACAAGTTCTTTCTTAAATTAAAAATTTTGGCATTATGCCTGATCATGTTTCCTTCCATAGCCTTCTCTTTCTCAATAAATGGCAACTCCATCATTCCATTGCTCAGGTCGGAAAACCTGGAGTCTCCCTTCTCTCCTGCCATACATCCAACCCATCAACAAATTCTACTGGCCTTCCAAAGTGTGTCTGGACTCTGATCACTTCTCCTCACCTCCATTGCTGCCTCCCTGGCCTCAGTGGCCATCACCTCTCACCTTAGTCATTGCAGTAGTCTCCTCGGTGGGCCCCTGCTCCCACTCTCCCCTCCTGTTCAGTATGTTCAACCCAGCAGCCAGGTGGAACTCACTGAAAAGTAAGTCAAATCATGTAGCTCCCTGCTCAAAATCCTTGCAAGGCTTCCCACTGCACTCAGAGTGGAAGCCAAAGTCTTTACAGTGGCCTAGGAGGCATTTTCTGGCCCCCAGTTGCCTTTCCAATCCAGTCCTCTCCTCTTTCCCCTTTAATCTCCCTCCTCCAGCCACGCTGGCCTCCCTGCTGCTCCTCAAATAGCCAGCTGTGCTCCTGTCTCAAGCCTCTGCACTGGCTGTGCCCCAGGCCTGGGAATCTTCCACATGGCTTGCTTCCTCATCCCCTTCAGGTCTTTGCTCAAATGTCATATCTCATTTAGCCTTCTATGATCACCCTCTTTTTTATTGTAACACCCCTTCCCCTTTACCACCTGTCTCCCTTATCTTGCTTTCCCTTTCTCCATTAGGCAGCTGGTATTCTACAGAGGCCACCACGGAAAGCTGTATAGGTAGGGTGCCTGGCTGAGCAAGAGCAGGGCCAGACTCTGCTTGCCAAGCTGTGGCCCTGCCACAGGGTTGCCTCGGCCCAAACACAAGAGTGGTCTTTTTCTAATTTGCACGAAGGTGTTATATTAAGCTAGTAGATAGCCAAATGTCATATATTTTATTTCTTTTTTTGCTTATCGTTTGTTCTCCCACCCTCCTGGGCCAGGAGGTGAGCTTCTCATGGCAGGGATTTTTGCCTTGTTCAGTGCTGTATCCGTAACCCTTATAAAGGCATCCGGCACACAGTAGGTGTTCAATAAATGTTGAATCAATGAATAAGGCAACTGACAAATTTTGTTGTATTGCACTAAGGGTTGACACTAAAAATAAAAGATAGTTGTACATTTATTGAATTCCCCTCTCTTCAAATCACTTAAGAATTCTCAGTGTCTAGCAGAGTGAATATCCTGAACGTCCATTACCACCTTTATTCCGGCCTCTTTGATCACTTTCTGCCATGTCTGACAGAGTCTGGGTTCGTTGCCATCCAATACTGACTTCATTTCTTCTGCATTAATCATACTCAGCTTTGCCAACTCCGGATTCCACTAATGTGTCCTGTCGTTGTGCCCCCAGTGAAGGACTGTCTGCAGGACAGGGCAGAGAGGATGGAACCATGGCCAGCAGCCGTCCCAGTCTGTGTATCCAATTGCCTGCAGCTCTCTACATACCTGGGAGTCCCTCAGGCACCCCCAGTGCAGTTTGGCCGGCAGTGCCCTTACTGGTTCCCTCCCTGCCTTCACCTTCCTGTAAACCTGCTCTTTCTACCCCCACTGCTGGCCATAGTCGTTCCCAGGCCGGAAGCCTAGGACTCGCCCTTGACATCTCCCACTTCCTTACTCCCCAAATTTAGTCAATCGCCAAGACCTGTTCATTCAATGAATATAAAAATTTTTTTATAGGGCCGGGCGCGGTGGCTCACGCCTGTAATCCTAGCACTCTGGGAGGCCGAGGCGGGCGGATCCTCCTGAGCTCAGGAGTTCAAGACCAGCCTGAGCAAGAGCGAGACCCCGTCTCTACCAAAAATAGAAAGAAATTAATTGGACAGCTAAAAATATATATAGAAAAAAATTAGCCGGGCATGGTGGCGCATGCCTGTAGTCCCAGCTACTCGGGAGGCTGAGACAGTAGGATTGCTCGAG